>CM061135.1:154845040-154870040 GCA_030789695.1 Scilla litardierei
TAGCGAAGGACAGAAGGTTCTTCGTAGAGTATCGGAGGATAACTCAAAGAACAAAGTGGATATACGTCGACAACAACACTCGTGTTGAAGTCAAAGGCGTCGGAACATGCAAGCTAGTTCTCGACAACGGCCGGACTTTATTATTGCATGACGTCCTCTTTGCTCCAGATATTAGAAGAAATATCGTATCCGTGGTCATGTTAATGTCTTTAGATTATGAGTGGAGGTTCTATAAACAATATGTTGACCTTGTTTGTAATAATTCTTTGATTGGTTCTGGTAATGTTTGTAATGGATTAATTGTTTTAAATACAATGTATGATGATTCTTCTTCCATTAATGAAAGTTTCCATTTAACAAATGCTTCTAACTCTGAATCTGAGATCATTTGTTGGCATGCAAGACTTGGTCATATTGGACCAACTAGAATGGATAGACTTGCCAAAAGTGTCTTGCTATCTAATGTTTCAAAAGTTGAAATGTCAACTTGCGAACATTGTCTTGTAGGGAAAACTTGTCGCAAGCCGTTTGGAACTGGCACAAGGGCCGAAGTTCCATTACAGCTTATCCATTCGGACATTTGCGGTCCAATGAATGTTAAGACAAGACGCGGGAAGTCCTATTTCATCACTTTCATTGATGACTTCACCCGTTTCGGTCATATTTATTTGATTTCCCATAAACATGAAGCTTTAACTTGCTTCAAAAACTATATGAGTTTAGTGGAAAATCAACTAGATCGCAAGATAAAGGTCTTGCGAACCGATCGGGGTGGGGAATATCAATCAACGAGGTTTAAGGAACTCTGTGATGAAAAAGGCATAGTTCATCAAATAACTATGCCTTATACTCCACAACAAAACGGTGTTGCGGAAAGAAGAAATAGGACATTGATGGAAATGGTCCGTTCAATGATGTCTCAGGCAAATTTGCCTATCACCTTTTGGGGTGACGCATTATTGACGGCAACATTCATCTTAAACCGTGTACCCTCGAAGTCGGTAACTTCTACTCCTTATGAGTTGTGGAACAATAGAACTCCAGACTTAAGCATTCTAAAACCTTGGGGTTGTGCATCTTACGCACATTTATCCTCTCACAAATATGGCAAACTTGGGCCACGTGGGAGGAAGTGTATCTTCATCCGATACGCTGAAAACTCCAAAGGATATGCTTTCGTCGGTCAAGAGGACAATGGAGGTCTAATAGAATTCGAATCGAGGGATGTTGTCTTCTTGGAAAACGAGTTTCCAAGACAGGGTGAGATAAGTCAAGACTTATCCTTGTTTGAGACTTGGGATCAAGAAGGATCGGAACGTTCGAGTGGGAGAATTCTTGGTGAAGAAGAAAATACGTTTCAAACTTCACCAATGGATGATACGAACGATACCAATCCTATTCCGAGTGGGAGTGATGTTATTCCAAGTGGGAGTGATGTCATTCCAAGTGGGAGTGATCAAACTCAAACAAGACGTAGTAATCGAACGAGGCTAACACCTCTGAGATTTGAGGATGAATTTCCTCAAACATTCATGACATTACTACAAGATGATGACGAACCTGCAAATTTCAAACAGGCCGTCACATGCCCTGCTAAAGATAAATGGATAGCGGCAATGGAAGAAGAACTTCAATCCATGAAAACAAACCAAGTCTGGGACTTGGTTGATTTACGTAAGGGACGTAGAGCCATTGGGAACAAGTGGGTTCTCAAAATCAAGCATAAGGCTGATGGCTCCATCGAGAAATATAAAGCTCGCCTTGTTGCGAAAGGTTTCACGCAACAGGAAGGAATAGACTACGAAGAGACTTTCTCTCCTGTCGTGCGTTTTACCTCCATTCGCTTAATTCTGGCAATGGTGGCTTGTTTGGACCTCGAGTTACATCAGATGGATGTAAAGACTGGTTTTCTTAACGGAAAACTAGATGAGGAGATCTACATGGAACAACCAAACGGGTTTGTACAAGAAGAAAACAAACATAAGGTTTGTAAACTTCGTAAATCCATATATGGTCTTAAACAATCCTCAAGGCAGTGGTATATGCGCTTTCAAGAAGTCGTTTTGTCGTATGGTTTCTCCATGCTCGACGAAGACAACTGCGTATATATTAAGAGGATTAAAAACAAGTATGTAATTATGTCTCTTTATGTAGATGACATACTTATAGCCGGAAATGATAAGCGTCTTATATTGGATATCAAAGCTTGGCTTTCATCCGTCTTTGAGATGAAAGACATGGGTGAAGCTGCATATATCCTTGGGGTTAAGATCTCAAGGAATCGTTCCAAGAAACTTCTTTCTCTCTCTCAAGAGACATATATAAAGAAAGTTTTAGAACGATTTAATATGCAGGACTGCAAGCCAATTGATACTCCAATAAGCAAAGGCGAGGGTCTATGTTTGGAAATGTGTCCCAAAGATCCAAAAGAAAAGAAAGCTATGGAAAAGGTTCCATACTCCAGTGCTGTCGGGAGTCTGATATACGCTATGATGTGTACCAGACCGGACATTTGCTATGGTGTTGGTATGGTAAGCCGTTACCAATCCAACCCAGGACAAGCACACTGGAAAGCGGTGAAGAGGATATTAAGGTACCTCAAAGGGACTGCGGACTATGCGTTATGCTATCAAGGCAATACCTTGAGACTCGAAGGCTATACCGATGCTGATTGGGCATGTGATCTCGACGAGTGAAGATCTACCTCAGGCTTTGTTTTCTTGCTCGGGAATGGTGCAATATCCTGGAGCAGCAAGAAACAAACCTGCATCGCTCTATCAACCATGGAAGCCGAATTCGTAGCATTCAGCATGGCGGTCCAAGAAGCTGTTTGGCTTAGGAAATTCTTAGACAGGCTGACGAATGCCACTGACACAAGCACTGTTCCTATATACAGTGATAGTCAAGCTTCGATTGCCTACGTCAAAGATCCTAAATTTCATTGTAAGACCAAACACATTGACATTCGATTCAAGTTTGCGAAGGACTATGACAAACGGAAGGAAGTAGACATAGGATACATATCCACGCATGAGATGATAGCGGATCCCCTTACCAAGGCGATCCCCAGAGATGTGTTCTACAAACACTTATCATCTATGGGAATGCGTAGGTGCTGAGCTGTATCTTGTAATATTTCCCATGTCTATAGAAGATCAAAAATTAATAAAAGAAAGAAGTTCTTTTATATATTGCATACAAGTTTCTTACAAATAATTTTAAACATTTGTGTTTGAGTCTCAGCTATTTTATTGTGTGTATGTCGGACAGATTAAGGTTGGCTCTCTCACATGAGCAACCGCCTTATCTTATCAGATGGATAAGATAGAGATGAGACTAGTTTAAAGTCAAAATCATTAGACAAATGATTTAGAGTCGTGACTTAAACAAGATAGTCGAATAAAAGATCTGCATCATACGGATGCTTACAAAAGATCTGAGATCTGTATCACAAGGATATAAAGATCTCATTGGATTTTTTAAATCCTATCTGTCTTATGCAGGATGAGAGTCCGTGAATATTTCACGAGTAGTAAGGGGACTCAAAAAGATAGGCACTGTGGTGTCTGATCTTTCATCCGTACAACATCATTAAGACATACTCTCCCTGTGAAAGGAGTGATGTTGTAATACGTGTTCATACCACGTATGCATTTCGACCACTGAGTTAGTAGCAATAGTGTTTGCTATTATGTGAGACTCAAAGGCCATACGGGTCTTAACTCTTACCCTCAAGGACTCCAATTGGTTCCTTTAGATTTGACGAGATGATCGCTATCTTAGCGTGTTACTAATGGGCTATGGTAATTCGGCTCGGCGGGGCACGTTAGAAAAGCGAATCAAGTCAAGATCAGAAGGTTCGCAAGAAGAGGAAGATTGATTTCATATTCGCATTAGGACTTTAGTGATTCAAAGCTGGCCAGCCAATTGTAATCCAGATGGGATTCAATTGTTGAATATAAAGTACAAGAAATGTGAAGAAATAATCTAGGGTAAATCATGCGTTGAACTACTCAACTTTGCACCTTCGAGGTCGTTGTGTATCTCTAACAAGTGCACAACAACAGACTCTACGCGCATGACAGTCGCACGGTCTATTTCTCGGTATGATAGATGAAAGAACTAAGGGAAAGACGTTCTCTTACAATCCCCTCAAGTGTGAGTGGGAGATGTTGGATATGGAAGACGTTTGTACACCCTTGTGGGGGATGTACGAGGGAATACGGACCTCAAACGTCGCGTACACGAAGTCGTGTACAAAGGGAATCTGTTCCCTTGCGGAGAGGATCTCTGGATGAGTGGGAAAGTCGCATTATATATGCATAAGTGCATGCGACATATGGCTAATAAAGGGGGAATATCTTAAGCTTATGTTGTACCATGCATATGGTACAACTTAAGCTTATAATGTGCCATGTATCATGGTACACCTTAATTAAGTTGTTCCAAAGGAACAACTTACCCTAAAATAACTACCTTGGGGGCTATAAATAAGACCCAAGGGTAAGCCATTTCTTACACCTTTTTGCATGAAATTCATGCATGCATCTTCATCCTAGCGAAGCTCTGCAGAAATCCTTTCTCTTCCTCTATCCAAGTTCTTAATCTAAAATAGAGATTTAGATTGTGGATTAGTAGCCTTACTCCGTTTGTGAGAAGACTCGATCCGTCGTGGCGAATCCGAAGGCAAAGTTCCGAGACTACCGTTCCGCATACGCAAGCGTAAGTCTCAACTTTAATTATCGATCCTAACTCTGTTTTGGCAGGATCCTACACGTGCCCCTCTCCGGTTTGGGTGGCGAGGATTGGTCCTGCCCCGGATTCTTTGAGAGGACGGGTATTGGACCGTCGCCTCCCCGCAACCTCTATAGTCGGACGGGTATTGGGCCGTTGCCTACCCCACATATGGCGCTCCGGTTTGGGTGGCGAATCTCCGTAATCTTACACCGGAGGTCTTCACTGGTGGGGAGGGAGCGAGCACGTATCTCGGCCCGTGCCCCTCTCCGGTTTGGGTGGCGAGAATTGGTCTTGTCCCGGAGTCATTGAGAGGGCGGTTAATGGGCCGTCGCCTCCCCGTAACCTCTATAGTCAGACGGGTATTGGGCCGTCGCCTACCCCGCATATGGCGCTCCGGTTTGGGCGACGAAGCTCCGTAAGCTTGCCCCGGAGGTCTTCACTGGTGGGGGGAAGCGAGCACGTAGCTCGGCCCGTGCCCCTCTCTGGTTTGGGTGGCGAGGATTAGTCCTGCCCCGGAGTCTTTGAGAGGGCGGGTATTGGGTCGGCGCCTCCCTGCAACCTCTATAGTCGGACGGGTATTGGGCCGTCGCCTACCCCGCATATGGCGCTGCGGTTTGGGTGGCGAAGCTCCATAAGCTTGCCCCGGAGGTCTTCACTGGTGGGGAGAGCGAGCACGTAGCTCGGCCCGTGCCCCTCTCCGGTTTGGGTGGCGAGGATTGGTCCTGCCCCGGAGTCTTTGAGAGGGCGGGTATTGGGCCGTCGCCTCCCCGCAACCTTTATAGTCAGACGGGTATTGGGCCGTCGCCTACCCCGCATATGGCGCTGCGGTTTGGGTGGCGAAGCTCCGTAAGCTTGCCCCAGAGGTCTTCACTAGTGGAGGGAGCGAGCTCGTAGCTTGGCCCCCCTCTCCGGTTTGGGTGGCGAGGATTGGTCCTGCCCCGGAGTCTTTGAGAAGGCGGGTATTGGACTGTCGCCTCCCCGCAACCTCTATAGTCAGACGGGTATTGGGCCGTCGCCTATCCCGCATATGGCTATATGGTTTGGGTGGCGGAGCTCCGTAAGCTTGCCCCTGAGGTCTTCACTGGTGGGGGGAGTGAGCGCGTAGTTCGGCCCGTGCCCCTCTCCGGTTTGGGTGGCGAGGATTGGTCCTGCCCCGGAGACTTTGAGAGGGCGGGTATTGGGCCGTCGCCTCCCTGCAACCTCTATAGTCGGTCGGGTATTGGGCCGTCGCCTACCCCGCATATGGCGCTCCGGTTTGGGTGGCGAAGCTCCGTAAGCTTGCCTCGGAGGTCTTCACTGGTGGGGGAGCGAGCACGTAACTCGCCCCGTGCCCCTCTCCAGTTTGGGTGGCGAGGATTGGTCCTGCCCCGGAGTCTTTGAGAGGGCGGGTATTGGGCCGTCGCCTCTCCGCAATCTCCATAGTCAGACGGGTATTGGGCCGTCGCCTACCCCGCATATGGCGCTCCGGTTTGGGTGGCGAAGCTCCGTAAGCTTGCCTCGGAGGTCTTCACTGGTGGGCGGAGAGAGCGCGTAGCTCGGCCCGTGCCCCTCTCCGGTTTGGGTGGTGAGGATTGGTCCTGCCCCAGAGTCTTTGATAGGACGGGTATTGGGCCGTCGCCTCCCCGTAACCTCTATAGTCGGACGGGTATTGGGTCGTCGCCTACCCCCTCATATGGCGCTCCGGTTTGGGCGGCGAAGCTCCGTAAGCTTGCCCCGGAGGTCTTCACTGGTGGGGGGAGCGAGCGCGTAGCTCGGCCCGTGCCCCTCTCTGGTTTGGGTGGTGAGGATTTGGTCCTGCCCCGGAGTCTTTGAGAGGGCGGGTATTGGGCCGTCGCCTCCCCGCAACCTTTATAGTCGGACGGTTATTGGGCCGTCGCCTACCCCGGATATGCTGCTCCGGTTTGGGTGGTGGAGCTCCGTAAGCTTGCCCCGGAGGTCTTCACTGGTGGGGGGAGCGAGCGCGTAGCTCGGCCCGTGCCTCTCTTCGGTTTGGGTGGCGAGGATTGGTCATGCCCCGGAGTCTTTGAGAGGGCGGGTATTGGTCCATCGCCTCCCCGCAACCTCTATAGTCGTTCGGGTATTGGGCCGTCGCCTACCCCGCATATGGCGCTCCGGTTTGGGCGGCGAAGCTCCGTAAGCTTGCCCCGGAGGTCTTCACTGGTGGGGGAGCGAGCGCGTAGCTCGCCCCGTGCCCCTCTCCGATTTGGGTGGGGAGGATTGGTCCTGCCCTGGAGTCTTTGAGAGGGCGGGTATGGGGCCATCGCCTCCCCGTAACCTCTATAGTCGAACGGGTATAGGGCTGTTACCTACCCCGCATATGGCACTGCGGTTTGGGTGGCAAAGCTCCGTAAACTAGCCCCGGAGGTCTTCACTGGTGAGGGGAGCGAGGGCATAGCTCGGCCCATGCCTCTCTCCGGTTTGGGTGGCGAGGATTGGTCATGCCCCGGAGTCTTTGATAGGGCGGGTATTGGGCTGTCGCCTCCCCGCAACCTTTATAGTCGGACGGGTATTGGGCCGTCGCCTACCCCGCATATGGCGCTGCGGTTTGGGTGGCGAAGATCCGTAAGCTTGCCCCAGAGGTCTTCACTAGTGGAGGGAGCGAGCGCGTAGCTCGGCCCCCCTCTCCGGTTTGGGTGGCGAGGATTGGTCCTGCCCCGGAGTCTTTGAGAAGGCGGGTATTGGACCGTCGCCTCCCCACAACCTCTATAGTCGAACGGGTATAGGGCTGTCACCTACCCCGCATATGGCGCTGCGGTTTGGGTGGTGAAGCTCCGTAAACTAGCCCCGGAGGTCTTCACTGGTGGGGGGAGCGAGGGCATAGCTCGGCCCATGCCTCTCTCCGGTTTGGGTGCGAGGATTGGTCATGCCCCGGAGTCTTTGATAGGGCGGGTATTGGACTGTCGCCTCCCCGCAACCTTTATAGTCGGACGGGTATTGGGCCGTCGCCTACCCCGCATATGGTGCTCCGGTTTGGGCGGCGAAGCACCGTAAGCTTGCCCCGGAGGTCTTCACTGGTGGGGGGAGCGAGCGCGTAGCTCGCCCCGTGCCCCTCCCCGGTTTGGATGGCGAGGATTGGTCCTGCCCCGGAGTCTTTGAGAGGGTGGGTATTGAGCTGTCGCCTCGCCACAACCTCTATAGTCAGACGGTATTGGGCCGTCGCCTACCCCGCATATGGCGCTCTGGTTTAGGTGGCGGAGCTCCGTAAGCTTGCCCCGGAGGTCTTCACTGGTGCGGGGAGCGAGGGCGTAGCTCTGCCCGTGCCCCTCCCCGGTTTGGGTGGCGAGGATTGGTCCTGCCTCGGAGTCTTTGAGAGGGCGGGTAATGGGCCGTCGCCTCCCCGCAACCTCTATAGTCGTTCGGGTATTGGGCCGTCGCCTACCCCGCATATGGCACTCTGGTTTGGACGGCGAAGCTCTGTAAGCTTACCCCAGAGGTCTTCACTGGTGGGGGGAACGAGCGCGTGCTCGCCCCATGCCCCTCTCCGGTGTGGGTGGCAAGGATTAGTCCTGCCCCGGAGTCTTTGAGAGGGCATGTATTGGGCCGTCGCCTCTCCGCAACTCTATAACCGGACGGGTATTGGGCCGTCACCTACCCCGCATATGGCGCTCCGGTTTGGGTGGCAAAGCTCCGTAAGCTTGCCCCAGAGGTCTTCCCTGGTGTGGGGAGCGAGCACGTAGTTCGGCCTGTGCCCCTCTCCAATTTCGGTGGCGAGGGTTGGTCCTGCCCCGGAGTCTTTGAGAGGGCGGGTATTGGGCCGTCGCCTCCCCGCAACCTCTATAGTCGGACGGGTATTGGGCTGTCGCCTATCCCGCATATGGCGCTGCGGTTTGGGTGGCGAAGCTCCGTAAACTTGCCACGTAGGTCTTCACTGGGAGGGGGAGCGAGGGTATAGCTCGGCCCGTGCCCCTCTCCGGTTTGGGTGACAAGGATTGGTCATGCCCCGGAGTCTTTGAGAGGGCGGGTATTGAGCCGTCGCCTCCCCGCAACCTCTACAGTCATTCAGGTATTGGGCCGTCGCCTACCCCGCATATGGCGCTCCGGTTTGGGCGGCGAAGCTCCGTAAGCTTGCCCCGGAGGTCTTCACTGGTGGGGGGAGCAAGCGCATAGCTCGCCCCGTGCCCCTCTTCGGTTTAGGTGGCGAGGATTGGTCCTGCTCTGGAGTCTTTGAGAGGTCGGGTATTGGTCCGTCGCCTCCCCGTAACCTCTATAGTCAGACGGGTAATGGGCCGTCGCCTACCCCGCATATGGCGCTCCGGTTTTGGTGGCGAAGCTCCGTAAGCTTGCTCCGGAGGTCTTCACTGGTGGGGGGAGCGAGCGCATAGCTCGGCCCGTGCCCCTCTCCGGTTTGGGTGGCGAGGATTGGTCATGCCCCGGAGTCTTTGAGAGGGTGGGTATTGGGCCGTCGCCTTCCCGCAACCTTTATAGTCGGACGGGTATTGGACAGTCGCCTACCCCGCTTATGGCGCTGCAGTTTGGGTGGCGAAGCTCCGTAAGCTTGCCCCGGAGGTCTTCACTGGTGTAAGGGAGCGAGCGCGTAGCTCGGCCTGTGCCCCTCTCCGGTTTGGGTGGCAATGATTGGTCCTGCCCCGGAGTCTTTGAGAGGGCGGGTATTGGGTCATCGCCTCCCCGCAACCTCTATAGTCGGACGGGTATTGGGCCGTCGCCTACCCCGCATATTGCACTCCGGTTTGGGTGGCGAAGCTCCGTAAGTATGCCCCGGAGGTCTTCACTAGTGGGGGGAGCGAGCGCGTAGCTCGGCCCATGCCCCTCTCCGGTTTGGGTGGCGAGGATTGGTCCTGCCCCGGAGTCTTTGAGAGGGCGGGTATTGGGCCGTCGCCTCCCCGTAACCTCTATAGTCGGACGGGTATTGGGCCGTCGCCTACCCCGCATATGGCGCTCCGTTTGGCTGGCGAAGCTCCGTAAGCTTGACCCGGAGGTCTTCACTGGTGGGGGAAAGTGACTGCGTAGCTCGGCCCGTGCCCCTCTCTGGTTTGGGTGTCGAGGATTGGTCTTACCCCGGAGTCTTTGAGAGGGCGGGTATTAGGCCGTCGCCTCCCCGCAACCTCTATAGTCGGACGGGTATTGGGCCGTCGCCTACCCCGCATATGGCGCTCCGGTTTGGGTGGCGAAGCTCCGTAAGCTTGCCCCGGAGGTCTTTTGTCTTAAACTGAAACTTTCAAGTGGAGACATCGAGATTTGAAAAAGCAAGGGAAAATGAAGTACTTCATTAAAGACTTACAATTTTCGGCTACACTTTAGTCGGTGCTCAGCGTTCCCTGGGTGGATTAGCTCGCCCTCCTCGAGGCGGGATAGGGCCGGCGTGGCAGGTCTGCTGATGCCGATGAATTCGCAGGGTCCCTTTCCTTTTGCGGCCCGCTTCCCTCAGCGAGCGGTCTCGGTGGGCTGGAAGGTGGGGCCCCTTAGGACCAAGTCACCGATTCAGAAGTTCAATTTCTCCACCCACGTATCGCAGCACCGATGGGAACGGTCTTGCCCTCCTTCGCGGCCACGGGTATCCCAACGGCTTCTTCCTCAGGAGTCGGCCTTCGGCTGCAAAAGTCTTCCCTCTTATAGAGGAGGCCGACCAACATGGTTTGCTCCGGACCCTTGTGCTTGGTCGACCACACGTAGCAGCTCCTGGATAGCTTCTGGCGCCCTCGCACTAACCCCACCCCTCGCGGGGTTTGGAACTTGACCATCTGGTGAAGCAGGCTAGGGAGCGCTTCGATGGCCGTCATGTATGGCCGCCCTATGATCCCATTATATGCCGACGTGATGTCGACAACCACGAACTGCGTCATACGGGTGACAACCCTTGGTTCCCATCTGAGAGACACCGGTAAGGTGATCACCCCCACAATAGGGGTCGAGTGGCCAGTGAAGCCGACGATGGGCCCCGTGCACGGTCTCAGGTCGGCCTGCCTTAGTCCCATCTTCTCAATCGTCGACATAAATAAGATGTCGCAAGAGCTCCCAGTGTCGATCAGGAGGCGGCTGACGACGGCCGTCCCGATCTGGGCCTCGATTACGATGGCGTCATCATGTGGTAGCTCGATTCCCTCCAGATCTTCGTCGCTAAAGGTAATGGGAGGTCAGGCTACCCTTCTCGCCTTCGTGTCCTCGCTGAGACCCGCTGTCATCACTTGCCACGCGTACGCCTTCTTGCTCGACGATGACGCTCCTCCAGAGGACGGTCCACCGCATATCATATTTATGCACATGACCGGCTTCCGGGGGAGAGGTTCCTCCCGCTCCTCACGCGGTGGTGGGTCTGCTCTCCGCGCCCTCCGGTGGTTCCCATCTTCTCTGTCCGGCCTTCTGCCCTCGACGAAGCCCCCGAGATGGCCCGCCTGGATCAGCCGCTTGATCTCCCTCTTGAGGGTGAAGCAGTCGTCGGTGTCATAGCCGTGGTCCCGGTGGTACCGACAATACTTTTGGAAATCTCGCCGCACTTGGTCTGATTTCATCTCTCTGGGCGGCTCTGGCAGCAGTCCGGCCCTTGTCGCCGCGGCCAATACCTCTATCATGGGGGCATTGAGCTGTGTGTAATGGGCTTGCAGGGGCCCCTCCAGCCTCGGGACGGCTCGGGCGGGCTCTGGGGCGGGGGCGAACTCTCGGGCCGGGCCCGGGTGATCTTGCGGGCGACACCCCATCGGGTCGCGCCTTAGTTGGGCCAGCTGGTCGCGCCCCCGAGACCCGTCTTCTTGCCTTGGTCGTGGATGCGATCGAGGCTCGCCTTGGGGCGGCCTCGCCGGAGGGAACAGTTTCTTCGTGCCGAGAGTCTCCTCGGCCAGTGCATGCCTCTCTGCCATAGCGACTAGCACCTCGTAGTCGGCCGACAGATCTCGGAGCAGGGATTTGTGGAGGCTCCGAGTCTGCAGCCCCGTCTTGAAAGCTAGCATGAGCATCTCATCATCGAAGGTCACCACCGCCCATCTCTCATCCTGGAAGCGGCATAGGTATTTCCCAGTCGTCTCTCCTTCCCCTTGGACTATCGTGCTGAGTTAGTCCAAGGGCTTCTTCTTCGTACGCCCGGCCCGGAACTCCTGGCAGAACTTGTGGGACAGTTTGCCAAAGCTCACAATGGATCTTGCGGGTAGGCCGAAGTACCAATCCAACGCCGTGTCCCTCAGACTTTGCGAGAAAAGCCAGCATAGTAACACGTCATCCACATCCTGCGCCTCCATTGCCCCCGGTATTGTTGCACGTGCGAGAGGGGGTCGCCTCTTCCGTTGTAGGTGGCCAGGTGGGGGGCCTTGAATCTTACGGGTCTCGAGGCGGACGTGATCCACCGTGCCAACGGTGTGGCCTCCTCAGGGTAGGCGGGGCGCTCGGGCGCGTGCCCTCTCCGCCATTTCGGGGTTTGGCTCCGGTCGTGCCTCAGCTACCGACGGTCGTCGTGCCCCGGGGAATAGAGAAATGGTCGCCTGTGGGGACTCCTTCCGCGGGTAGAGGATTCGACGGGCAGTGGGCTACGGTCATCCCAGTACCACCGCCCCCTGGTCGTCTCCTCCGGGATCTCTCTCCGCTCCCGATTCTCCCTCAGGAGCCTATCGCGTTCGACGGCGAGGAAGCGGAGTTGTCGATGAACGGCTTCTTCGTCCAGACGATCAGGGGAGAGATGCCGACGGGGCGGACTCTGCCCTTGAGGTGGAGACCTGGCGAGTGGCGGGCCGCGCCCGTCCATGTGTCGCCGGCCCATCGCCGACAGCTCCGGGATTCCCTGGTTCTCTTTGTTCTCCCTCCGGAGCCTTTTGCGTTCTGCGATAATGAAGCAGAGTTGGCGTCGGGCGGTTTAGTCATCCAGGGGGGCCTTCCAGGCGGCCTCGGCCGCTTCACCCAAATGCCTTTGCACGGCGGTCGTCTCCTCCTGGCGCCTCCGCAGCCGCACGATCTCCATTTCCTCCTCCAAGAGCTTCCGTTGGGCCGCAATCTCCTTGGCGAGCCCCTGGTCTCCCCTCCTCCTCGAACTGAGGGTGAAGATTTCGTCTTACGTTCAGGGGCTCAGAGGGACCTGGAGGTGCTTCTGTCCCTATTGTTGCGAACCCCACCATCGCCTTAGTGAAGGCCTCGAAGCTTTATTGTATCGTGCGGGCCGAGGCCTGGAATGTCTCGACCTCTACCCCCGAGGGTGGGTCAGTCGCAGGAGTCATTAGTTGAGAGAGTGGTTCTTGATCCATGTGATCCTTGCCGTGGTCAGGGTTTCGGGTGATTGGTATGGAGTCTGACATGTGTGTGACCCTTCGTTCCCACAGACGGCGCCAATTATTGCGGGGTAGAACTCGCGTGCAATGAATTTTTATTATGGGGAACCAATGACACGGTGGTTATTCTAATGACAGGATTAGGGCAGGCTATTTGACAGGTAATTAGTGGGGTGATGAAGCTAAGCTTATTGCGGAAGCTGACCACGGTGTTGAATCCGGTAGGCTGTAGAGAAGGGGCCGAACTGCCTAAGTCGAGGGTGAGCACGACTGGTGATGATGAGCTAACCTGCGCAAGGAACAACTCATCAGAAAGGCCGGGTTGGGGTTCAACCCTTAGCCTCTTCGATGCCTAAATCAGTAATAGGACTTAAAGCGGGGGCTAGGCACGCAGGTCGGACTGCGGGTGAGTCGGCCGTACGTGACGAGCTATGAGTGGAAGAACAAAGATATGGACGACATTTGCCCTTGTGTGTGAGTAATGAGATTGAGAGTAGATTTGCCAACCTCTTCACCTTCGGAGGCAAAGGGGTATTTATACCTGACGGGAGGCGGTTGGATAAGGCTGACCTGGTATACTGACTCGGCGTGTTGCGCTGGCCCTGCTGTCAGCGGAAGCTTCGGACGAGGATGTCAGGAACAGGAGTGTCAGCCATGCTTTTGTCAGACGGCGCAACGGCCAGGGGCGCTTTTGTCAAACTGTCAGGGCCGAAAGCATTAAGTGTCAGGGGCGCAGCGGCCAGGGGGTGCTTTGTCAGGAAGTCGGGAGGCGTAGGTGTCAGTTGTGTCCTTGTACTAGGTTATTTGTAGTGTCCGATGAGCCAAAGATCCGGCGGAGCGCCTCCCAGTGGCAGGGCCCCTGACAAGCCTCCGGGCTGGCCTGGGCAGTGGACGTGCGGCCCGGCCGCACATTCTCAGGTGTGGATCCTGGATCACCGGGGGAGAACGGGTGCACCCCCGTCAACATCCGAGGCTGTGCAGTCCGGGCGTCCCTTGTGCGCGCTGTTCCTGACGGACCGAGGGAGAGCGGGTAAGCGCCTCTGTCAGTGGGTGAGGCGAGGTGTGCCATGTCCCCCTGTCGTGTCGGACTTTCGGATCGATTGGCACCCTGCGGGCCTCTGGAGTTCGGGCGAGGGGCGCCCCGTTATTGGGTTGGCCGCCCGTTCGGGGGGAGCGAGCCAACGGGGTGCTTTGGTGGTTTAGGGCGGAAGTTCGGACTATCCCGATCTTCTGGTCGTAACACACTTATTTGTGTATGTACTAGTATGCTAGTAAAAGTGTGGATATATTGGATGTTATGTATATAATGGTATGGCTAGCTACCGACTACCTGCTAGTATAATTTGAGTAGCTTGATTGTATGGGTGTGTAACAGCAGTATATGTGTAATATATGTGTATGGATGTGTGTGTCCATACCTGGAAATATATGTGCATGGTTGCATGGATCCCAATAAAGATATATGCATGTCTGTGCCCATACCTGCTATTAGAATAATAGTCTTCTGTGTATAATCGTACGTGTATTTGGCTATATGTAGATTCAGAAATCTATGTGTGGTATTGATACTTGTACATATGTCGTGTATAATGAGTATGTGCTTGTGAAAATCTATGTGGGGTATTGCTTATTGCGTATACGTGAATATATATCATAGCTGTATGGATTTCTATTATACATGTCGCAATGGAGTGTAGGAATGCGTTCATGTATGTGTAGTGTGCAGTAGGAGTATATGTAATGGTGTGTATATTGGATGAATGAATATATATATATATGTATATATACTTATACATATCTTGTTTGTTTACTTGCCGATCTATCCTATAGGGTTGTCTATCCAGATGTATCTCGGTATGCCCTCGATAGATGTATTTCTGCGTGTATGCGTGTATATATAGGTCTGTACCAAAGAATGTGTGCATGTATATACATGTGCAATATGGATGTAAATGTGATAGATATGGAATATAGGTGTATATATGTTTGATAAATGTAGGTGAATGAAACTGTTTGATATGTGTTTATTGGACTGTGTGTAATTGGTTGCACATTTATAGGTATACGAGTGTGTGGAGTGTAGATGGATAATTATATTTACTTGACTATTGTGGCAGTATGTGCATGTGAAATGTCAATCTAGTTAGACATGGCATATAAGGAGACGTATTATGTTGTGCACTCTTGTGTGTATTGTGTGTGGTACATGTACCTATCTGTGTGAGGCAGTAGGTGCACTATTATGGATGTGAGATTATGTGTATATTTATTTATAGTTGTGATTGTGAACCTTATGTGGCTTGATCATGCATGTGTTGGTGTGTGCTCGTCGATGTATATTGGATGTGACTAAACATTGTGTGTATGTAGATATTTATGTGCATATAATGGTGAATGAACTTATATGTGGGTGAACTTATATGATAAGTATTGAATGTATAGAGATCTGGTGTACATATGGTGTGACACCATGATAGTGACCATGTTTGTCAAGTTACGTGTGTAGATTGATGTGTATAGCCACATGTCTGTGCATGCATATAAACGTATATGTATGTATGTATGTATGTATGTATGTATGTATGTGTATATATATATAAAAACAGGTATGATGTAAGTCGTGTATACCTGAATGAATTGTGGTGTATATGAAAGCGTAACATGTGTGAGTGCATTATGAATCATGATATGGATATGATGTGATGTCCTATCATATAGGTATGAGTAGTGACCTGGATGCGTATAAGGATACATATAGAGATCTATCTGTGGCATATGTGTTCTTAGATGTTTATATGAGGGATGTTTATGTATATGTATGTAGTGATATACATAGTGATGTGGGTGTGCTACTAGATAAATAGAAGGATGTATCCGTGATATGTATGTGATGCGGATACGTATGGATGATAATGAAGTATATAATGTATATAGGTGTGGTGCATGTATGTATTTTTGTTTATACTTCATAGGTAGTAAGACCATCATACACAGCTGACCTTTGGCAAGACTCACACCCTAGGAAGTTCGAGGACGAACTTTATTTCAAGGTGGGTAGGATGGCATGCCATATTTAGCACTATACATGTATTCTACTGAACACACGTGGTATTTCTACCAACGATGCACACGTAGGCATGAAAAACGGATTAGGCCGTAATGCGTGGCTAAGAGACGAGAAAGCGAGATTGAGTGCGGGAGAAGTGTGAAAGACGTCGCGGGTGCAAAACAACAGCAATGTGTTGGACGTGTGTGCGTGGTGCATGTATGCATGTGAAGGCATGCATAGGCATGTGTAGGAAAGCTATGCAAGTGTGAAAGGGGTTAGGGGTCAAGGGCAACCAATGTAAAATTTTAGAAAGGCGAGGGGCAAAATGGTCATTTGGACCAAAAGTGCTGTGTGTACATACTAAAATGGTGTGTACGTAAAGTAATGGCAAACTTGTAATTACCTATAAGATGGGGGGTATTTTGGTCATTTCCTCATGGAATATTTCCTTGGAATATTTCTTTCTTGGAAGAGAAGAAAGGAATAAGAAAAGAGAAGAAAAAAGGGGAGAAATCTAGTGATTTCTATCTCTTTCTCTCATTTTCGCCCCTCTCCTCTCTCTCTCCCATGTTAGGCCGGCCACTCCCTCCCCTCTAATCTATTTCTTCTTCATCCAAAACCCTAATTCTCTCCCTCAAAAGTCAAGAAGCCTTGGTTGCTTCAAGGAGAAAGAAGATGGAAGGAAGAGAAAGAGAAGGAGGGAATGAAAGATGAAAGTTTGAAGTAGGATTCCAACCTGGTTTTGGAAATCTCTTTAGGGTTTCTTTCTATTATGTTTCATATTATTTTTTTACTCAATTTGTAGTATGGGTAATCAAATCTATGTGTCATGATTCAATTTCACCAATTTCCCCTTGAAATTCCAAGCAAAACCACCCCGTTTGAAATTCTGAAATTCTGTTGTGTGTTGTGATTACGGTTACTGTAGATTGAATTAGATTTCGAAAAAATTATAACCTTGTAGATATTTAAGTTCTACCCCAAAATCATATAAAGTTTGATATATGTTCAATTCAGAAATTAGGAGCAAAAATTCCATCTTTACACCATGTCTGTTTGATCTTCAATCTGAACACATTTTAGTAAAATTAAACTCAGTACATGCACACATAATGGAATTTGATGTTCTTGATCTCGTTGGAAAGTTAACAAGTTTTTCTAAACTTTCATCACAGTGTATATATTTCGAAATTTTGGCTAAAACATGCCCAAAAACAGCAATCTTTACGGACCCTGAAATCTGTCTGAAAGACAGATTTGACAGACTTCACAAAATAATTCACCATCAATCACTTACTTAATATTTTTGCATGAAATTTTATCTGTGAATCCAGGACTAATATATGTATAACTTTCATTTAGGACAATTTGTCAAATTCTCAATGCAAACTGATGTTATATGGCCATGTATTGTCACTTCCTGCAATTTCAGCAATCTGAATTCATTAAATGCTGTTCTTACTCATTAATTGTGGTTAATTGGCCATCATTATTCTTGCTTAATATGGTTCTGTGGTGTAATGAATGTGCATGCCCTTGGCACATGTAAATGATATTGTGTTGCTTTGATATGAATGACGCACGTCATGTGTTCGATGAAATGCCTCAATGAAGGCAATATCTGGTAATTTGAGGAATGTGCATGTTTAGTGTTGGTCTTGAGCCACAGTGATGATTGGTGAAGTTAGAGGCTTGAATGGCATGGGTACACCGTATTTGTGAGTGGATGATGTGTTGTGATAGAGGGCATGTCACGTGAGTGCATGACCCTATGCCTAATGATGGACAGCTGAGGTGGTATATGCATACCCATGCCATCATGACCCCTAACGTGTCACTTATGATGTTAAATTATAAAATTGAATAAGTCTCGATTCTCTCTAATGAGTGTGAGTTAGCAAAACCCGGGTTTTAGGTGGGATTTGAGTAAATTGTGGATATGAGGTCTGGACTGAGAAGTTGGGAAAAATGATTAAGTGATATGTGATAATTATACTCACTCGCCTTTACCGGAAGTGGAGGGGATATTTATACACACTCGCCTTTACCGGGAGTGGAGGGGACATATAGAGGTTGTGTTATTATGTAGAGATCCTCACTCCTGCCAGGGACGGGGGAGCTGAGAGGCCCGGTGTCGTACAATGCACGTGTCCACTGTGCTGTGTGCTATATTCACCCCAAATTTGGGGTGATGTCTAGGTCCTGGTATCACAAATTTTACCCAAGTTCCAATTAATTCAATAATAAAACAAAAGTCTTGCATGTTACTTCTTCTGCTTACTGCACTTCCCTTGTCCTTATCTGCTATGCTTGTGATGATGTATATTGAATTACACTTGTGGCATTAATACCTTCCTTTTTAAATTATGTTGGTATGAGCACTTGCTTTATTATTCGTACTAACTCTTTTCTTGCAGTAGCTCGACATTGGACCGCATGTATGATCATCTTCCCTGGCTATTTACTTTAAGCTATATTACTTAGTTTACATGTCTTATATCTCTTGCCTTCCCTTGTGTATGGATAACTTTAACACAGTGTTCCAAATCCAAGTTGGTTTCTACTGGGGCACGCATTGACGTGCTCTTTCCCATTTTTCAGGTAGCAGGGTCAGCTTGGTTGGAGGTGACTTGGATTTGGGTTTCCGAGGTAGTACTCGGTGTGAGCTGTAGCTTGTAGAGTGACTTGGTTGTCTTGGGAGGTGGAGAGTGTTAGTGTATGTGAAACGATGTAACTGGGTTATGTATATAAATGAAAGTTGTTATATAAAATGTATTGTTGTTGTTCTATGTCATTATGAGTTGTTTGATATTATAGTGGAGCTTCACTTGTACTATCCCAGCATGTGCGTAATGGCCTGGTTATTCAGTTTCTTCTTTCTATCTCTTTTCCTCTCTCATCACCCTCACTCTTCAGGATACTTGAAAAAATTAAATTAAATTTCGGGTATTCTGGAGATCGGGGCGTGACAAAGTCGACCTTTGATGCTGGACTACGCTCGTTGATCTGCATCACAGGGACTCGTTAGGGGGTCGGATCTGGGTTCCGACCCAAATCCCCTCTGATGCTTAAGTTAGTATAGAACTTAAGGAAGAGAGGGAGCTCGGTGTAGCTGAGATCGACCCACGGAGATTCGTCTCGAGACTAACGACGCAAGCTCGAATATAAGAGTGGTAGAAGTGAGAAGATAGAGTTCTATGTCTTAGACCTCATACCTTGAAGATGGAGCCCATTTACCTTTGTCTGTCGGCCTATTTATAAGTAACTCCTTCTCGATGAAGCGTAACCGTCGCTCATTGATTAGGGCACGGTATTCTCCGGGATTCGAGCTAATGGCTACCTATTTACTCGACCCCATTAACTCTCCCTTGAATGTCGGTGCTAGCCCAACGGTCCATTCGTCCGGCTCAACTGTATCACGCTTGGAGCGTTGGGGTATTGGTCGCGAATGCTAAACGGACCGGGTATGCGGATATCCAATTTGGGATCGTACCCGTGCACTAACAGTATCCCATTTCCATGGGCTTTTTTTCTCCATTTTCACATGAAAAAAATTAATTTTTATTTTTGATACGTAGGAAAATAAATAATAATAATTTCAAAAACGACCAAACGACGTTACAACAGCCTCACGCGTATCGCGCAAGACATCCCCTTTCGTGGTATCCACCGCATTAATTACTCCCACCCCAGATACGATCCCCCACAAGGTACATCTTCCCCCCGCCAATCCTATGAAGCTGACGTGTCACCAACCAAAACCCCCCACGTCATCATGTCAGGCTGTCCATCGCCCAGCAGGACGCAATCTTAAACCATCCGATAGGACAAAAAATGAAGGGCCGAGTCCCCGTACGTTTAAGGCCAAAGAAACTATTCGTGCGGAACATCAGACCGTATCATGCACTGCTTTTAAATCCCACGCATCGATACCGCCGTCGCACCCTCGACGCAGAATCTGCACGCGTGCCTGCGCTCACCTAAAACCCCCTTTAAACCCTGCATTCGCTGCCCAAAAAAGGAAAAAATAAAAATAAAAATAAAAATGAATTCTTTTCAGAATTGAAACCTCACTGCGCCCCGCCCCCGTCTTGTCTCCTTTTCGCAGCTCCCCAAGGGGGAAAACACCTCACGATTCCCGAAATACCCCTCGCCAACTCCAATCGCTTCGTAGATAATTGAAGCACAGGCGGCAGGACTGGGCGGTTTTCTCACCGGGATCAATGGGTAAGGAGGAGAAGCTGGTGGTGGAGGTGGTGGCCGCCCACAATCTCATGCCTAAGGACGGTCAGGGCTCTTCGTCTCCGTTTGTCGAGGTCGAGTTCGAGCACCAGAAGCGGAGGACGAGATCGAAGCCCAAGGATCTCAACCCCATTTGGAACGAGCGTCTCATGTTCAACATCTCGGATCCCGATGATCTCCCTTACCGCTCGATCGACGTTGGAGTATACAACGAGCGGGACACGAACACCGCCGGCCGGAATTTTCTTGGCAAGGTTCGGGTTCCTGCGGCCGGAATCCCCGGCCCCAACGAAGAAGCGGTTCCTCAGCTCTTCGGGCTCGAAAAAAGGAGCCTTTTTTCGCACATCAGAGGTGAGCTTAGCTTAAAGATTTACCGAATTGATGGCAGCGACGGAGACCTGACGGTGGGGTCCACCAACCAGAAGGCGGCGAGAAAGACGAAGGAGCCGGCGAAAGCAAGCACGAAGCAGCAGCAGCAGCAGCAGACCGTGGTCGTGGGGCCCACCGAGCTCCAGCCCCCGCCGTCGGCATCCGACAAGCCGCTGGTGGTGGGACCAGCGGAGGTCCCCGTCCGTCTTCCTGAGCCCGTACTGGTGAAGCCTCCGGTGGGCCCTGATCTCTACCCTAGCTTCGCTCCCGTCTCCGCCGGTCAAGACTTCTCCTTAAAGGAGACTCGCCCCCGTCTCGGTGGGAACGCTCTCGACAGGGACAAGACGAGCTCCACCTACGACCTGGTTGAGCAAATGCAGTACCTTTACGTCCGGGTGGTCCGCGCCCGCGACCTCCCCGACGGCGGCGAGACCCACGCGGAGGTGAAGCTCGGAAACTACCGGGGCGTGACGAGATCCAACGGGTCTCACCTCTACGACCAGGTTTTCGCCTTCTCCAGAGACAGTATCCAGTCCTCCGTCGTCGAGATCATCGTCAAGGACAAGGACGGCCCCGATTTCATCGGCCGAGTCGGGTTCGACCTCGGCGAGGTACCCAAGCGGGTCCCGCCCGATAGCACGCTGGCCCCACAGTGGTATCGGATGGAGGACAAGAAGGGCGAGAAGACGAAAGGCGAGATCATGGTCTCGGTGTGGTTCGGGACTCAAGCGGACGAGTCGTTCGCCGAGGCCTGGCACTCGAAGTCCGCTGGGGTCCACGGCGACGTGATGGGGTCCATCAAGTCCAAGGTCTACGTGGCCCCCAAGCTCTGGTACCTCCGGCTTTCAATCATCGAGGCGCAGGACCTCATCCCCGGCGAGAAGGGGGCGACCGCCGTCGGTCGCTTCCCGGAGCTCTTCGTTAGGGCTCAGGTCAGCAACCAGCTGCTCCGTACCCGGGCCGCTTCCATCCACCCGACGCGCAGCCCCTCGAACCCGGTCTGGAACGAGGATCTCATGTTCGTTGTCGCGGAACCGTTTGATGACGTGCTCATCATTTCGGTCGAAGACCGTGTCGGGCCGAATCGCGACGAAGTTTTGGGCAGGTTCCTTGTTCCTGTAGCAGCTATTGAACGCCGGCTAGACGAGAAGCCCGTGGTCGCTCGCTGGTTCGGCCTGGACCGCAATCTCGGTAACGGTTCCGGGTCGGGCCGGTTTGTCAGCAGGATACACATGCGGCTGTGTCTGGACGGCGGATATCACGTGCTGGATGAAGCAACGATGTACAGCAGCGACCTCCGCCCTCCGATGAAGCAGCTGTGGAGCCCACACGTCGGGGTCCTCGAGCTGGGCATCCTGGGCGCAACGGGTCTGATGCCGATGAAGATCCGAGAGGGGAAAGGAGGGACCACCGACGCCTACTGCGTGGCCAAGTACGGGCAGAAGTGGATCCGGACCCGGACCATCATCGACTCCGTCTGCCCCAAATGGAACGAGCAGTACACATGGGAGGTGTTCGATCCTTGCACCGTGATCACTATCGGGGCCTTCGACAACTCTCACCTCAATAACAACCCGACCCGCGACGCTAGAATCGGCAAGGTCCGGATCCGGTTATCGACGCTTGAGGCGGATCGGGTGTACACTCACTCGTACCCGCTAATAATGCTGCATCCGACCGGAGTGAAGAAGATGGGTGAGCTGCATCTAGCCGTTCGCTTCTCGTGCATCAATTCCGGCAACATGCTACACTCTTACATCCGACCGTTGTTGCCCAAAGTGCACTATGTCGATCCCTTGCTCGTTCGACAGGTAGAGAACCTCCGATTTCAGGCTACAAACGTCGTGGCCACGAGGCTGGCACGTGCCGAGCCGCCATTAGGACGAGAGGTGGTCGAGTACATGCTCGACCATGGGTCACATCTTTGGAGCATGAGGAAGAGCAAGGCCAATTTCTTCCGGCTCGTCGCGGTGCTCTCGGCCCCCATCTCAGTCGGCCGTTGGATTGAGTCAGTTCGAAGCTGGCATCGTCCGGTTCAGTCTTTCCTCTTCGTTGCAGCCTACATTGTGTTTGTAGCTGCACCTGAGCTTATCTTGCCCACCGCTCTGCTGATGATGGCCATGGTCGGGCTGTGGAGGTATCGATCGAGGCCGAGGAACCCACCGCACATGGATACTAGGCTGTCGCACGCAGAAACCGTGTTTGCCGATGAGCTTGATGAGGAGTTCGATTCGTTTCCGACGAGCAGGAGTGCAGAGATTGTGAGGATGAGGTACGATCGGGTGAGGAGCGTTGCCGGGAGAGTGCAGGTGGTGGTCGGAGACATGGCTACGCAGGCGGAGAGGCTGCAGGCTTTGCTGGGGTGGAGGGATCCAAGGGCGACGTTCCTGTTCCTGATGGCCTGTTTGCTGATGGCCGTGGTGTTGTACATGGTGCCGCTGCAGGTGATAGTCGGAGCTTGGGGGCTGTACGCGCTGAGGCCGCCGAGGTTTCGGACCAGGCTGCCATCGCCGCTCATGAACTTCTTCAGGAGGCTGCCGACTAGAGCTGATAGCTTGTTGTGATGGGGAAAGAACTGGCTGTTTTTGTTGTGTTGGATTTTGTTGGCGTTTGCTTCTGGTTAGTGTAGGCCTTTGTTGTTGTTGTATTTTGTATCCAGTTAACTGGCTTAATTAGGGGGGGTTAATTATGACTGGAATGCAATGGACTTCCATATATTATGAAAATGATATTGTGCATTAGTGCACTAACTGATGAAAAAAAAGTTAGCTAATTACTTGGTTAACTTTGCATGATTTGGAGGGGTGCTGATTCTAAGTCATGTATCTAAATACATTGTGCTGATTCAAGCAGCACAAATCAAAGGAATGCAAGGGGGTCAATGATTTGCTAAGAGTTTTTTTATAAAACAAAATAAGAGATAAATCTTATATTTATCTCATCGTGATCCTTATCCAGAATCATTCACAATTCTTGTCACAACAACAAAGGTTTAAAAAAAATCACAACATGACTCGATAGTCAGGTGAGGACTCGGAAACACATCGAGTCTCTCCACATTATTGAAGCAAATAATAACGAATATGAAACGAACGAACCCCCCGTCGTCAGGTAATTATGGGATCGCAGATCGAAATCTCGACCAGATCTCCAAAGTTACTGCCGCTTGGTGGTGGTGGTGGTGGTGTGGGTGGTGGTGTTAGCATCCCCCATGCCCACCGCATTCTTCACGGCGTCGGCGGCATCATGCGCCATGTGCATCACTTGCTGTCCGGTCTTCGTTTTTTCATGCAAAACAAACGAATTATCATATGAATGAAAATCATAGGGGGAAATGGGGGGGAATGCAAATAAAAAATGGTAAACATGCAATTTTGTGGAAATAGACCTGCTGGAGGAAGCCAGCGGCCTTCTCCGTGCTCTCCTGAGCGCTCTGGGCAACCTCGGACGCCTTGTCGCTGGCTGGCTGCATCAACTGGTGTGCCTTCTCCTGCACGAATCACCAAGCAGAATCACGGTCAGAGGACGTGGCCCACGTTAAACTGTAAAGACTCCGGCGGACCCGCAGACACGAGACTGCTTACCTGGCCCTCGCCGCGGGACTGGCCGGCCTTGAACTGCTGAATGGTGTTCGACATCTTCTTTCGAGATTTTTTTTTTCTCTCTTCTTTCTTTTGTTTTGCTCTGCTTTTGTTATAGGAAAATGGGGCGGTTTATATAGGGTCTGGGCAGGAAGCTTGTGACCGACACGTGGCGTCGAATTCACGCTGAGAGTTGCACACGTGGTTGGTTCTTGTTGGCTTGGACCGGGTAATCCTCCCCTTACCTCGCCGAAGCTATTTAGAAATTACCGGCAGTTGCAAGGCAAAATGGATATGGGGAAGAAGTTCTTGAATCCAAGTATCCATGTAGATGAGGCCTATGGTGTATAACAACTAAAAGCAGTGGCAAGACTTCAGATGGAAGAAGTTATCCCATCCTCGAAGTTCCACCCACCCCGTGTTGCTAATGTGTCATGTTTTATGTATGTAACTCATGTACATGAAATATAGAGTACAATGCAAAACATGACTACGTGCAAATAAGTTGCATGCACATTCATGTTAGTAGGTATCGATGGCGGGTGAGTCTGAGGTGTGTGTATGTTGTTGGGTCCTTCCATTGCAGTTGTTGATCTGAGCTATATATCCCTTGGTCCGAGCTGTTCGAATTTGGTCCGAGCTATCTTCGAGTTGCCCGCAACACAAACAGTCCGTGAGAGAAGGCCGGTCCTGACGTCCGACCTAGTCCCCTCTGATGCTTAAGTCAACACGTGACTCAAAAGGAGACTCGAAGTAACTAAGGCCAATCTATTAGGCAAACCCGCCAATAGTTGTCACGCCGAGCTAAGGAGTGCATG
>CM061135.1:155518472-155730375 GCA_030789695.1 Scilla litardierei
TCAAAAGTAATTAACATTAAGCACAATAGAGAGGGTCCACTAGGATGAGCCTCTCTTTGGATTTCCCAATAGGGGTTCCAATAAACAACCCTAACTCAAAGTTTCATTCACAAATTAGAGATTAAAATCATGCTAGAGATGAAATTCACAACCCAACAACAACAACAAGCACAACACAACCACACAAGCAAGATTTAGAAATTCATGATGAAAAAGAGAAGTTTTTACTCAAAACTACCATCCAATTACAACACAAAAGCTAAATCAAAATACACAAGATAATAGAAAAATTTCACCCAAGTGTCACTCCAAGGTGAGATCTCCCACTCTCAAGTGCCCCTCCAAGCTCCTCAATCTTCATCAACCTCCCACATGGCCTCCATGCCCTAAAAACTCCAAGAGGAAGAAGATTGGGGTTGAAAAACAGCCCCAAATTCGCATAAAACCCCATTCACAGCTTAACGGGTCTGGAATTAAGTCAAACGGGTCGGATTCTAGCCCAAACCCGCAAGCAATGCCCAAAGCAGCAGAAAATTTCAGCGCCGTCACCCTGTCTTGCGAAAATTATAGAAAAATCATCCGACCTCGAAATGACTCGTTCCAAGCGGCGATGGAAATGTAACAAAGTGTACTACGACTGAAAAATATCATTAGGCCGAAATATATATTAGAATGATAGAAAAATTCTGCACAAAAGGGGAATAGCAGACCAGAATTTCAGTACCGTCACCTTGTCTTGTAAAAATTCAAGAAAAATCATCCAACCTCGGAATGACTCGTTCCAGGCAGCGATGGAACCGTAACAAAGTTTACTACGACTAAAAAATATCATTAAGCCGGAATATGCACTGAAATGATAGCAGAATTCTGCACTAGAGGGGAATAGCAGACCAGAATTTCAGCACTGTCACCATGTCTTCCAAAAAATGCAGTAAATTGCTCCGACCTCCAAAAATTCTAAAAAACATATGCATTGGAATTGGGACTTCACAAAATTCAATTGAAAAATAATAGGAGACTAAGATGAAGATGTTAATAAGCTGTAAAAATTGTGTTTTATGCATATGTAAACGATAAGCTCTAAATTTAAGAGATATCGAAAATATGTATGAAATGAAGCTAAGATATGATTAATACATGCACAAAAAGCACCGAAATGGGGGGGATAAATATACAATTTTTACCCCGAATCAGATAGCTAGGACGCGACCTGCCCCGGAGGTTTGATAGGGAAGGGTCGATGCACGTAGCATGTCCCAAGCCCTTGGCGACCTTTTGGGGGCGCAGCACTTAGCCTGCCCCAGATCATTGATCATCCCCGGGTTGGGTAGTTTGGTCTGATCTGCTATAGATAGCTAGGTCGTGACCTACCCCGGAGGTTTGATAGGGAAGGGTCGAGGCGCGTAGCCTGTCCCAAGCCTTTGGTGACCTTTCGAGGGCGTAGCGAGTAACCTACCCCATATCTTTGATCATCCTTGGTATAGGTAGCTTGTTCCGACCTGCTATAGATAGCTAGGCCTAACCTGCCCCGGAGGTTTGATAGAAAAGGGTCGAGGCAGTAGCTTGTCCCAAGCCCTTGTTGACCTTTCGGGGGCGCATAGCCTGCCCTGATCTTTGATCATCCAGATTTGGGTAGCTTGGACCGACTTGCTATAGATAGCTAGGCCGTGACCTGCCCCGGAGGTTTGTTAGGGAAGGATCAAGCCGCGTAGCCTGTCCCAAGCCCTTGGCGACCTTTCAGGGGCGCAACACGTAGACTGCCCCGGATCTTTGATCATCCCCGATTTAGGTAGCTTGGTCCGACCTGCTATAGATAGCTAGGCTGCGACATGCCTTAGAGGTTTGATAGGGAATGGTTGAGGCGCGTAGCCTGACCCAAGCCCTTGGCGAGCTTTTGGTGGCGCAGCGTGTATCCTGCCATAGATCTTTGATCATCCCCAGTTTGGGTAGCTTGGTCTGACCTGCTATAGATAGTTAGGTCGCAACCTGCCTCGGAGGTTTGATATGGAAGGGTTGAGGCACGTAGCCTGTCCCAATCCCTTATCAACCTTTCGGGGGTGCAGCACGTAGCCTGCCTCGGATCTTTGATCATCCTCGGTTTGAGTAGCTTGGTCCAACCCACTATAGATAGCTAGTTCGCGACCTGCCCCGAAGGTTTGATAGGAAAGCATCGAGGCGCGTAGCCTGTCCCATGCCCTTGGCGATCTTTCGAGGGCGCAGCGCGTAGCCTGTCTCGAATCTTTGATCATCCCCGGTTTGGGTAGTTTTGTCTGGCCTGTTATAGATAGATATGCCACGACATGCCCTAGAGGTTTGATATGGAAGGTTCAAGGCACGTAGTCTGTCCCAAGCCCTTGGCAACCTTTTGGGGGCGCAGCGCGTAGCCTTCCCCGGATCTTTGATCATCCCCGGTTTGGGTAGCTTGGTCCGACCTGATATAGATAACTAGGTCGTGACCTGCCTCGGAGGTTTGATAGGGAAGGGTCGATGCACGTAGCCTGTCCCAAGCCCTTGGCGACCTTTCGAGGGCACATCGCGTAGCCTGCCCCGGATATTTGCTTGCAACGAGGTAGCTTGCTACATATGATTATGTCACGCCCTGCTTCCCAAGTACATGAGGCATAGCTGACGAGGCCGCCATAGTATTCAGACTCAGGCTTCGAGCCCTCTTATCCAAATAATACTAGGCATTTTTTGTGGTTTAATATTAAAATAATGAGCAGACCACTGTAACACACTGGAATAATACACAGAAAAGAAAGTGCTCCAACAGAAAATAAATCGCAGTACTGAAAAGAAAAATACAACAACACAGAACATTTCATTACATTACATCATACTAGTACATATACATTCATCAGCTATACATGGGGTACAAAAGTGGGTACAACAAAAGAAGAAACCCCCAACCCAAAAAGTACAAAAAGGTACACACCCGGTACAATGCACCCACTAGTCTAACCCCGGGAAATCCAACGGGACAAAGTCGCTCGTAGGCTCTACCTCTGCTGCACTGGCACCGGCCTCTGACTTCGGAACCCTCACAGACTGCTCGGGTCCCACACCTGAAACCACAAGTTGGGACACGTTAATGCGTGACCCAGTAGAAACTCCTAACCCTCTAGTAGGACCCAGTTTTAGAACTGGTCTTCCTAACTAGTCAACTAACAACAGGTGTCACATCAATCTCAGGAATATGCAGAAATTAAAGACAGAACGTAAGTGCTGAAAGTAAACAACAGAAAACAGAACTGAAGTAAAATTACTGATTAAATTAATTAAAATTAATCATTGTTCTGATTTGGAACCCGGGTATACCGTAGGATGCTAAGGAAGCGGACTTCACCCAGGGTGGGTGAAAAAGTGGTACTACTCCAGTGACACGAGCACTGAAGGGCCTCTCGTAACTCCGTACCCGAATAGGACAAGGTACCGGAGCGAGACTTATCTCGGTTTTTCTTGGGACAAATAGAGAAAACCATCATTTACCGACATGGTGCGAAACGAGCACACCAGCGGCCTCTCTAGCCCTCTCAAACTCCTCTTCCGGGGGTGACACATCGGGCGAGATAATCGTACTGCCATCCGCTCCTTAACACCTAAAATTTACCTGTGCTCCTCAAAACCCACATCTGGAGTCTCACCCATTTTAGAATGGATTGAGCGCTCCCGATGTCAAACTCTCTGCTCACTCTCAGTTTTCAAATTATTACATCATTGCCTTAACAATGATTCATTAGCGGTTTCAACTACCGCTTTCACTTTTAACAAATATTATCATCATCATCTTCATTTTCTCAAGTAAAACATTACATGGAATATCATCATAAACTCATTGTCATGAACATACTAATATGAGCACCAGAGCATAAACAGTCTAAATTTAAACAACATTAACATAACTTAAGTGTAACATAATTCACCAATCTGTCTAAAACTGCTACTGCAGAAAGAATGGCTCTGTTACCCTAACCACAGTCAGAATTAGCTTCTGGTCCCCTTCAAAGTTGTAGATAATTTTCTGCAGTTTTCCGTAGTATCCTAGATTGTATTTTTCTGATTTTTCAACTATTTTCTATGATTTTTCTAAGTTGATGTCTTGTGCTATGAAAAATTCCAGCAACTTGTTTTTCTAAGACAATTGTTATGAACATATTCCTACTTCTATTCCAACCACTTCATAACTTAAAACAAAGCATGACTAAGGAAATTTCAATACTTAGACATTATAACAATAATCATTAATATATAACATACAACATGAGTATATGACATGCAACTTCTAACTTAATGAAATTAGCATATAAAAAACTTTCTAAACATAACCACTACAATCTAATACTTATCAACAAGTCAACTTAATTCTCATTCTCAAATTTTTTTTAACATGTCAAAATATCATTAATTTTGAGTACAAAAACATGATGGAGACAACATACTAATTTTAATACTTAAAGTTCAACATGCCACCAATTTAAGAACCAACATGGAACAACAACAAAAGAAAAGCATGGTTCCCATTATGACTTGCATACAATAATTCCTACACAATATTTAGTATGACATGCTAAATTAAATTAATCTCCTAGTCCTAAAACTAAATTCTACCAAGATGAAAGGCTACCTTACTAAGTCCTCCAAATTTTTCCTTGTCCCTTCTTATTCCTTGAAGAAATGAACTCCTAGCCTCCTTCTTCAACCCCTTCAAAGTTTGGATTTTTTGGTGGGTATATGGGGAGGTTTTGATGTTAGGATGATGGGGAAAATTTTTGGGGCTTTTAGTAATGGAAGGGGGAGTACTTAGGATGGTGTTTTGGTGAAGGGAGATGAAGAAAAATGGAAGAAATTGGGGGATGAACAATTCGGCCTGATGTGGGGGAATGAGGGAGAGAGTGAATGAGAGATGATTTTTTTCTTTTTCTTTTTCTTTTGTATTTCTCTTGCCTAAACTTTTGTACCCCAAAAATCCTCTCTACCCTTCATCAAGTTAAGATGAGAGTCATGTGTCTCCTTCCTAATTAGCAAGATGACACCTAATAAGCTAAGATGTCATGGTAAAACAAATTTTGAATTAGTATTTTGTGATAAATAGAAATACTTGATGAAATACTTTATACATCTCAAATACAAGTATTTCATCCAAATACTCCTATTTTATAATATCAAATGATGTGTTAAAAATCTTTAAAAATAATTCCTACACCAAATAATTAAAAGAAAAATACGGGCATACTCCCAAAAATTATAGTATGCATTTACGCAAAAATACGTATAAATACGCGTACATTAAAATTGGGGCCATTACAGATTAAGCCGACCTTGGTCTAGAATTTCTCATACGCAAGAAATAAGAATGTGTAAGTCGAAACATAATGACATGTTGAAGATCGAGCAAAGACATGTGACATCGTCTTTTATGTTGTCTCGTAAGTGCTTGGGCTCTCGAACGTTTAGCCAACCTGCGACCTGTGACTTTCTCACACACATGAGAAACGCAAAGAGTGTATGAGTTGAAATATAATGGCATGTCGGAGATAAAGCCAAGACCTGTGACTTTCTCTTCTAGGTCTCGTGTGAGAGATGGGGCTCTCGAACGTTTAGCCGACCTTTGTGGAGGTTCTCTAATTTCGGGGAGGAAATGAAATTCAAATTGAGACAACATATTGAGGGAGTGTACAAATACAAAATAGTTTTTTGATAATATTTGAGCAAGTGCTCGGCTAACTCCTCGCCCTCCATTTTCGCCAAAATATAGGTCGCATGCCATACAATGCCGGTCTCTGGTTTGAAGGTCGCATCTCGGAGGAAGAGGTCGTCGACACTGAAGCTTTGCTCCTTTACACGGGGGTTGTAGTGCCTAGCCATCCTCTGATGATGCTTGACGAGGCTTGTCAGAGCACAGTCCCTTACCTCGTTGACGAGTTTTATGTCGTTGTCGAGGCCTTCTAGATTGGCTTCTTCATTGAAGTACTTGAGCCGGATGGATACCTCGCCGACATCCACCGGTCAGTTGATGCACATGATCGGAGCAGTTAGTTGATGGGCATTTTGCTCAGAGTCTTGGGCTTGGGTCGTCTGCACACCTCCTGTGGATGCTTCCCCCTCGCGTCCCTGCATCCTCTCGTCGACAAACCTCCTCAGATGCTCATCCTGAATTAGCTGCTCAATGTACCTCTTCAAGGTGTAGCACTCGTCGGTATCATGGACGTGGTCCCGATGATATCGACAGTACTTTCGCTGATCTCTTGCGACGGGCTTTGACTTCATCTCTGGAGGTACGTCTCGAGAAGCTTGTTTGACATGGCCGCCGCCATCACCTCCACCAAGGGGGCATTGAGCCACGTGTAATGAGCCTCTGGCGCTCTCTCAGGCCTGTTTCTTGGAGTGGGGTTCTCGGGGGTGAGGAACCCTCTCAGTGGGTCAGGGCGATCTTGCCCTCGAGGGCCTCCTTGGTCGCACCCTCGGTCACCTTCTTGGTCACGTCTCTGGGGGCGGTCTTGATCGCGCCCTTGGAAGAAGTCATCCTGCCTCAGTTGGAAATTAGGTCGTGCCTTGGCACAGGGTGTTTTGGCCGGTGAGACCTGTTGAGTATTGGACTTCTCCCTTCTTGGTGTTAATGATGAGCAAACATAAATACTTGTGACTAATCTCCTATTTTGCAGTTAATCCATTGCCTAAGATTATTATGAAGATCTACTTGCAATGGATGACACTCAAAGTTGATTAAAGGCAAATGACATGGATTGGATGATCGTAGATGATGATTAAAGCTCTATGAAGACTTCAAGCTCATACGATGGATAGAAGAGAGAATTCGTCAATGTAATTTTCTTTTATCTCTTCTAGTATGAAGCTTAGAAGTAGAAAGTTGATGGAGCACTCACACACATCATCATTTCAGTCTTAGGACATTATTAGATCATTCGTCCTTAGACTCCAATTCATTTCTTTAGTGATTGTACTTGGATTGTCTTTAATACTCGACTGCTGAACGTTTTTCAGTCGCCTGTCTCAAAAACAGTCGACTGTGTTTTGTTCTACAGTCGCATGTTATGCACAAACTTTTACAATCTAGTTTTGGGCCTCTCTGTTTATTTCGCACAGGCAACTGATGAACGATACACAGGCGCCTGTCCAGTTGACAGTCAACTGTGTTTTGTGAATCAGTCGCATGTCTATCTTCTGCCCAAACTTTGTTGATCTGCCTTTTACGGCCAATCGACTAATCTTGTATATACACTCGACTGTCCCTTGGATCAGTCGACTGTCAATGCTGCAACAATCGTCTGTCTATAAGGAAATTCATTGACTCTGCTCTCTGGAAATTCTCAGGATATATGACAGTCGTCTGTATAAGGATTTACAGTCGCCTGTTCTGATTAACAGTCGACTGTTTTATTCTCATCAGTCGTCTGTCATGTTAACTTACAAGATTTCCAGATTTCATTCAACTTACCCATCTTTCGGCCAGTCGCCTGTAGAAGGATTTACAGTCGTCTGTTGGTTTAACAGTCGACTGTCTTTGCTTCATCAGTCGACTGTCCACGTGGTAAGTTACCGTTATGAATTCTCACCTACCCTTGCTGACTATGCAACAGTCGACTGTGGTTTCTTCAACAGTCGACTGTCGCGAGCGCAGATTCTATCCGTTGAGATTTTTCTCACGGATTATTAAAGGGTTTTTGCCTAAACTGTTTTGTAGATTTGAGAAACCTATATAAGGGCCTTCTATTGTTCCATTGAAAGGTTACCTAGGCTTTTGCAAAATCTCTCAAGCTTTCATTCTAAATTTTTAAAGCTCTCAAATCCAAAGCTCTAAGAATTCCAATCTTTGATCTCTTGCTCTCCAACCTAGAACCAAAGAGTTATCCTCTAGGCATTTGGTGCAGTCAAGAAAAAGGGCTTTCTCCTCTCTTCCAAGAGAGTCTTCAACACACAACACACCACTCCTTCAAGTTCTACTTCAAGGCTTAGGTGATTGTAAGTGTTGCTTTCATAATTTCATAACTTTCGTTATTTGAATTTGCTCTCAGGTTGTGAGAGCGATTTGATTGCTCCCAAGTTGTGGGAGTCAATGACATCTATTGTATTCGATTTCACTTGTAGGGTTGCTACAAGTGGGTTTTAAGGAAACCTCAAGTTAGGGTTCTAACTTGAGTATCCGGAGGTATCCGGGTGGAAGGGACGTATGATTACCGGGAACAAGTCGGGAAGTGACTTGGGTAATCCGAACCCTTGAAACAACTCTGCGTTTGCGTGTGTTTCATTTTGGGTTTAATTTCTATTCCGGATTATTTTGTTGGATTACAATTAAATTGGTGTAACTATCTTTTTAAATTGCATAAACACTATTCAACCCCCTTCTAGTGTTTTCCCCATAGACAGGATCCTTACAATTGGTATCAGAGCGCAAGGTTAAAGCTATGGCATCCAACAACAACAACGTTCCTCCGCCGACTTCGTACAACAATCACGATCGTGATGGAGCGTCCACTCTTTTCGAAGGTCAATCTACGGTGCGTCCTCCACGTGGCACTAACTTTGGCTATTGGAAGTGTAGGATAGAGACGTTCCTTAGGCGTGCTTCACTTTGTAGAACCCTCCACAAGGAGTATGTCGAGCCCACCGAAGAGGATTTCGAAAAATGGACATCTTCCGAGAAATATGCCGAAGTCAACAACGCTAAAACAATGAACGCTCTTCATTGTGTGTTGGGCCCGAATGAGTTCAATAAGATATGCACATGTAAGAGTGCATATCAAATTTGGAACCATCTAATCGTTACCCATGAGGGAACGAATAAGGTAAAACTTTCAAAGTTATATGTTGCCGTGCAAAACTTCGATTTGTTTCATATGCAGGAAAATGAGAGCGTTGCATCGATGTACGGACGTTTTACCGACATCACCAATGAATTGGAAGCCCTTGGCCAAACATACACCGAACCTGAAAAGGAAGATCATCATGGGAATGACCTCCAAGTGGGAAAGAAGAGCGATCGCCATCGAGGAGGTCAATGATTTGAAGAATTACACAGTCGTGAATCTTATTGGGACTCTCATGTCTTATGAGGTAAGACGAGAGAACCGATTAAAGATTCGAGCTATGATGAATCCTTCGGAGGCCCGGAAGAAGGCTTTGGCATTCAACGCCAATTCATCATCCACCGATAGTGAAGAATCAGAGAATGAGATGGATTTGGATGAAATGGCCCAAATGACGAAGAAGTTCCAACGCTTCTTCCGCAAAGGTAAATTTCCCTCTAACAAATAATTTGAGTCTACTAATGCTACTTCCTTTCTTTGCTTTAAGTGTAATAAGCCATGGCACATCAAGAGGGATTGCCCAATGCTAAAGAACAATGAGAAGTGGAAAGCTCCGAAGTACCACAAGTCCGACAAGAACAAGAGAGACAAGAAGAAAGGAATCGTAGGTACATTCGATGACTCAAGTGAAGAATCAAGTGATTCCGATGATGAAGGGTGAGAGCGCTCACATGTGCTTCATGGCCCGAGAGGATCCACTCTCCGATGAGAGTGATTCCGACACGGATGATACCGAGGTAAAAATGGATGAACTTCGTATTGCTAATGAAGAATTATTTGTTAAATATCAATCTTTAATGCTTAGATATACTAGCTTAAAGAAATCAAATGTTAGCAATCATCCATTCCATGTATTATCAACAATGACACCATTGTTGGTACTTTAACTCTTGAGAAAGCAAACTTAGCTTCTCAAAATGTCACTTTGAGAGATGAGGTGAATAACCTCAAATCACAACTAGATCAAACATACCCTAAGGATAATAGTGATCTAGTTACATGATACACACAATTGGGTTTAGAGAATGATTCTCTTAAAACCCAAGTGCACGAGCTCAAAGCACGGGTGTCCATCTTGGATACCAACATTTCTTCTCTAAAGGAGAAATATGAGCTCATGTCCTCCCGTATTGTGAGATTAAATAAGGGAAAAGGACAATTGGATGATTTGCTTGCAAACCAATTTCCGGCCACACATCGTGTTGGTCTTGGTTTTGTAAAAGCAAATGCATCCAATGATCGCACCTCCTATAGTGGTGTCACTATAGACTTTGTGAGGCCTTCCTCCGGTGCATCCACAAGTGGTGTCACAGACACTATAGGTAGCAAACCTACCAAGAAAGTCACCACTTCACCTTCTCTTCCTTTTGGCAAGAAACCCACTAAGGGTGGAAACCAAAAGAGAAGTCATGCTTACATGTACACTAACATTCATCCACGTAGGAAACCTCCTACTTCACAAGTGGATAATCATGACACCTTTTATGCTCCACACCCACGGACACGTACAAAACCACACATGAGAAATACTCATGTACGTGCTCATATACACCCGTATGCACATATGCATCATTCTTACATGTATGCTCATCCTCCACATGTCATGCATGATCCATATGCTTCATACAACATGCATGTTCCCAAGGATACATATCATTCTTGTATGTCATATGCATATCCGCCATCACATTTCTATGCTAGAAACCATGTCCCTAAGAAGCATGCACCACATAGAAATTCAACAAGTATGCATGCAACTAGGAAAAGGACTCCCAAAACATACACCATTTGGGGTCCTAAGAACACTAGCCTAAATGATAGGAATGCTTATGTTGATTCCTATTTTCATGAAGTTATTAATAATGGTAATTATGTTGGGAAGTGGAAGTCCACTTGGACTTGGCTTCCAAAGGGCTAATCCCCTTGGACCCAATAAACATTGGGTACCATGAGCTTATGGTATATTATATAGGTACCCAAGAGAAAGAAGAAGAGCAATAAAGGTCAAACTAGCTTTAAAGGGAAAGGATGGATTCTCAATAGTGGTTGCTCCAAACACATGACGGGAGATCCCTCATTGCTTTCCGAAGTATTAGCATCAAGGATGGTGCAACGATCACTTTTGGAGGTAATCAAAAGGGAACCATCATTGGAGTAGGTATTGTCGGTAACCATTCAAACCCCTTAATTACTAATGTATTTCTTGTTAGTGGTTTGTGTCACAATCTCATTTCCATTAGTTAACTTTGTGACAAAGGTTACAAGGTTAACTTTGGAGAAGGATTGTGTACTATTGTTGATTGTGATTCAAATGTTTTATTTTCCGGTATTAGGCGTAAAAATATATATTATTTGAGCTTGCTTAAAACCGTAGAACATTGCTTAGTTGCTAACACAAGTGAACGGCTATTATGGCATCGTCGTTTTGGTCATGTTCACTTCAAGCACTTATATAAGTTAGCTAAGCATGATCTAGTCAAAGGTTTTCCTAAAATCGCTTTTAATAAGAAAAACTTTTGCGATTCATGTCAAAGAGGTAAACTTAGTAAATCATCCTTTAAGCTTAAAGAATGGATTACTTCTAAGCGGCCCCTAGAACTTCTTCATCTAGATTTGTTTGGGCCAACTAGAACCGCTTCTTTAGGTAATGCTCATTATGGATTAGTTGTCGTTGACGACTTTTCTAGATTTACGTGGGTTTCATTCTTAACTAATAAGAATGAAGCTTATGAAGAGTTTACCAAATTTGCAAAGAAGATTCATAATCTCTTAGGATTCATCATTATCACTATCCGTAATGAGCATGGAGGAGAATTTGAGAATGAATCTTTTACTAAGTTTTGTGATGACACCAGGATAACTCATAACTTTTCCTTCCCTCGGGCACCACCACAAAATGGTATTGTAGAGAGAAAGAATAGGACTATTATTGAGTGTGCACGCACTATGCTCCATGATAGTCATCTTGGACTAGAATTTTGGGCGGAGGCGGTGCACACGGCATGTTATGTGCTCAATAGAATCCTAGTGAGACCCCGAACGAACAAAACTTGTTTTGAGTTGTTTTATGACAAAAAGCCTCAAGTAAAATATTTTCGTGTTTTTGGTTCAAAATGTTTTATCAAAAACACTTTCGGTAATCTAGATAAATTTGAGCCAAGATCCAATGAAGGAATTTTTGTTGGATATTCCACACGTAGCAAAGCCTACCGGATATACAACAAAACTTCTTCAACGATTGAGGAATCACTACACGTTTCATTTAATAAAGATTTTGATTTTCCTCACGTTGATGATGATAGTGTAGATGTTATTTTTGATTCTCTTAGTAATGTTAAGATTAATGATTCGATTATTGAGACTAACACTACTAACAAAATTGTTGAAGATGTTCCTAGTGATGCGGAAATACCCAAAGCTTATCCGACCGTTCGTAACCATCCCCATAACCAAATTATCGGAGATATTGGTGTGGGAGTTCGAACAAGGTCGAGGATTGAAGAATTCTCTCATTGCGCATTTGTCTCTATCATTGAGCCAAAGAACATCCAAGAAGCTTCTGAGGATAGCTCTTGGATAGTGGCAATGAAAGGAGAACTAATAAAATTCGAGAGAAATGAAGTTTGGGAACTCGTTCCTCTTCCAAGTGGTCACCAAGTCATTGGGACCAAATGGATTTTCAAGAACAAAATGGATGAGAACGAGGTAATCACAAGGAACAAAGCAAGGTTAGTAGCTCAAGGCTACCGGCAAGAGGAAGGTATTGATTTCGAAGAATCTTTTGCCCCCGTAGCTAGATTAAAATCTATTAGATTACTTTTATCTTTTGCATCCCATAAGAATTTTAAACTATTTCAAATGGATGTTAAAAGTGCATTTTTAAATGGGATTGTCAATGAAGAAGTATATGTCTCTCAACCTCCCGGTTTATTCATGAAAAATTTCCAAATCATGTTTTCAAACTTAAGAAAGCGTTATATGGGTTGAGACAAGCTCTTAGAGCTTGGTATGATTGACTCAAGACCTTTCTTTTGAATTTAGGTTTTAAAATGGGAGAAGTTGATTCTACACTCTTCATTAAAGATTATGAAAATGACATTCTCTTGATTCAAGTTTATGTAGACGATATAATTTTTGGTTCTACTAACTTTAATATTTGTCAAGAATTTTCTAAGTCTATGAAGGATGAATTCGAGATGAGCCACATGGGAGAGCTACTTATTTCCTTGGACTGCAAATTCGACAAATGGAGAATGGAACCTTCATACATCAGACAAAGTACACAGGGGAGCTTATTAAGCGATTCGGGATGGAATCGTCGTCAAGCAAAAGAACTCACATGAGTACTATTACCCATCTACACAAGGGTGAGAGCGGAAAAGATGTAGACGTTCGTCTATATCGAGGTATGCTCGGTAGCTTACTTTACTTAACCGCTAGTAGGCCCGATATCATGTTTTTCGTATGCTTGTGTGCTAGATATCAAGCTAGACCTAAGGAGTCACACTTGATTGCGGTTAAATGAATATTTCGTTATCTCAATCAATCTCTAGATTATGGGTTACTTTACCCTAAATCTAGCTCATATGAGTTAGTCTCATATAGTGATGTCGGCTTTGCCGGATGCAAGTCCGACAGGAAAAGTACTAGTGGCACTTGCCATTTTCTAGGAAATTCCTTAGTTTCTTGGTTTTCTAAGAAACAGAATTCGGTATCATTGTCCACGACTGAAGCGGAATATATTGCCGCGGGTCTTGCATGTGCACAAGTCCTTTGGATGAGACACACTCTTAGTGACTATGGTGTCAATTGTGATACTTGCCCTATCATGATTGATAACCAAAGTGTTATATGTCTTTCCAAGAATCCTGTACATCACTCCCGTACCAAACACATAGATGTGAGACACCATTTTATAAATGATCAGGTAGCTAAGAAGGACATCATCTTACAGTATATTGAAACCCAAAAACAAATTACCGACATCTTCACAAAACCTCTTAAAGAAGATTCATTAGTGAGGTTGCGTGGAGAATTAGGAATTATGGGTGAATCTAAAATTTAGGAGCTCATCTTATATGTCTTAACACTCTTTGAGCTCATATCATCTTGTTGCCTATCTTGATTTGGTTTATCATATATATGTGTTTAAGAAAGGCAATTGAGATTTATGTGATTTCATGATTTCTTTGAGATTGATCTTAGAGATTTGTGTTTCAATTGATTTATCGTATTACATTGTTTTTATGATGAGTTTGTGTTTAGAGTATAGGTCCTAGGGTGAGTGTTCTTTTCCTCTGGATTTCTATCTCACTGTGCATTTTTTGGAAAAGGACAGACGGCTATCTTTCCTTCGACAGTCGACTGCCCTACTCTACTTTTCTCAATCTGAGAATTTGTATCTTTCGCACAGCCGACTGATGACTGTTTTCTAGTCGACTGTTATTTTAACAGGCGACTGAATTTTAGTCATCAGGCGACTGTTCTCTCTGTCAAAATTTTACAGTGCTCTCTGTCTTTTTTGATGAAGTTTATTGATTCTCGTTCAGTCGACTGATGTGTATCGTACAGTCGGATGTCCCTCGGACAGACGACTGTATGTTACTCAACAGTCGACTGTCTGTCATCCTAAGCTTATTTCTTTTCACTGCATCCAGTCGACTGACTTTTGTTCATCAGTCGACTGTCTACTGTTGTGACAGTTCACTGCTTCGATCTGAGCCGTCGATTCTTTGATCCAACGGTCAATATTATTTTCCCTTTTCTTATATACATCGAGACGGTTCAGTTCCCCCTCGTCGTTTCTCTCTCCTCCGATTGAAACGCATCGTCTTCCCGCTTGAAATCTCCTGTAGATCTCTCTTCTGATCTTCTTCGTGGCAACTTGGTTTTCCTCTCTCGTGTGGTTGCTCGTGTTTGCTCGATTGTTGATCAATTTCTTGCCGGAATCGTGCCCTAGCTTGCTTGACCTAGCCTTCGATCGTTCGAGTGAGATCATGGATCCTTTTAGTCGTCTGTTTCTTAAAGAATCTTTCGATTTCCTCAATGATCTGGTTCCTTCGTCTCAACCCACTGATCCGGTTCCGACCTCGCCTCCATCTTCTGGAGAATTTCTTCATGTCATAGTCGATGACCCCATCCCTTCAGCCTGCTGATCATCCTCCTCGTTCTCCACCTTCCGTTCCCCTCGAGGATTTTCTTCTTGGTCGATTGTGTGATCGTGTCACCGCTCTAGAGAAACTTTCCACGTCTATGGACGAGAAGCTCAATCTTCTTTTGGAGCTTCAGTACAAATCCTTTATGCGTCATGGTTTTCCCATCCCCGAGGAGCTTCAGGCTCTGGTTTCCAAGTCTGAGGACACTGCCCATGTTCGTGTTCCTCCTCCTCCAGGCTTTGTGCATGTACCTTCCTTGGTCCAGACCCCTGTTATCCAGACCCCTGTTCCTGCTCCTGCGGAATCGTCTGTCGCTCGCGCATCGTCTTCCTAGAGGAAGACTCCTGATTACCCTACCCGACGCTCTGCCAGGCTCATATTCCGCTCTTCTGGTCGCCCTCGGACCCCTCCGTTATTCACATTGACTGAGGTTGCTGCTGCTGTTTTTGTGTTTACTCACCCGAAGACCTAGATTTTTCTTTGTGGGCTGTTTTTGTTTGGGTTGAGCTTTTCATCTGTATGATGATGGTTAGTATATTATTGTATTTTGATGTGTGATGGATTTCTGATGCTGATGTACGCTGATATCATGATGTATTTTTTTGGATCATGATGTATGTTTTTTGGTTGGACATGTTGATGTCCATCTGATGTGTACTCATATCGTCTTTTGATATATATATATATATATATATATATATATATATATATATATATATATATATATATATATATATATATGACTTTGTTGCTTAATCTTATGTGTCACATCTTGTATAATTGATAATCATATCTGTGTGCTGATTGTGATATTGTCTCCATAAATGATATATTCTCTTCTGATGTGTTTTTGAGACAATATAGGATTTGATATTGGATTATTCATGCTATCTCTGATGTGATGTATTTTTGAAACTATTATTTGTTTCGTATATCTAAAATATTGATATTGGACTTTAATTCCTTTATTCACATAAGTTTATGATGTGATTTTATGAGTTTTTGATTCTATATATCTTTATACTCCTTGATTGTTATTAGTTCTTAGTTAGCACGATTATTGTTATTGTTATTTACTCCCACCTTTTTGGATAATGCCATAGGGGGAGAGAAATAAACATACAAGATTCATAATGAATATGCTAAGTATGTTCTAACACTTTGAATCTAAGATTGAAGTTGCCTTAGATTCAGGGGGAGTAAGATTACAATGAATAGGGATTTTAATTCCTAGATTTCTTGAATTAAATTCATGAGTAACTTACTCATTTGCTTCAATTGATATGTAGATGCCCTAATATTTGTTGACTAACTTGATTGGCATCTATGTAGGGGGAGTAAGTTTTCATAAGCACAATTATTTATCTTTTTGTTTATGTTTGTTTGTCATCATCAAAAAGGGGGAGAATGTTGAGTATTGGACTTCTCCCTGCTGGGTATTAATGATGAGCAAACATAAATACTTGTGACTAATCCCCTATTTTGCGGTTAATCCATTGCCTAAGCTTATTATGAAGATCTACTTGCAATGGATGACACTCAAAGTTGATTGAAGGCAAATGACATGGATTGGATGATCGTAGATGATGATTGAAGCTCCATGAAGACTTCAAGCTCATACGATGGATAGAAGAGAGAATTCGTCGATGTAATTTTCTTTCATCTCTTCTAGTATGTAGCTTAGAAGTAAAACTTTGATGGAGCACTCACACACATCATCATTTCAGTCTTAGGACATTATTAGATCATTCGTCCTTAGACTCCAATTTATTTCTTTAGTGATTGTACTTGGATTGTCTTTAACAGTCGACTGCTGAACGTTTTACAGTCGCCTGTCTCAAAAACAGTCGACTGTGTTTTGTTCTACAGTCGCCTGTTATGCATAAACTTTTACAATCTAGTTTTGGGCCTCTCTGTTTATTTCGCACAGGCAAATGATGAACGATACACAGGCGCCTGTCTAGTTGACAGTCGACTGTGTTTTGTGAATCAGTCGCCTCTCTATCTTCTGCCCAAACTTTGTTGATCTACCTTTTATGGCCAGTCGACTAATCTTGTATATACAGTCGACTGTCCCTTGTATCAGTCGACTGTCTATGCTGCAACAGCCGTCTGTCTGTGAGGAAATTCATTGACTCTGCTCTCTGGAAATTCTCAGGGTATATGACAGTCGTCTGTATAAGGATTTACAGTCGCTTGTTCTGATTAACAGTCGACTGTTTTATTCTCATCAGTCATCTGTCCTGTTATCTTACAAGATTTCTAGATTTCATTCAACTTACACATCTTTCGGCCAATCGCCTGTAGAAGGATTTACAGTCGTCTGTTGGTTTAACAGTCGACTGTCTTTGCTTCATCAGTCGACTGTCCACGTGGTAAGTTACCGTTATGAATTCTCACCTACCCTTGTCGACTGTGCAACAGTCGACTGTGGTTTCTTTAACAGTCGACTGTCGCGAGCGCAGATTCTATCCGTTGAGATTTTTCTCACGGATTCCTAAAGGGTTTTTGCCTAAACTGTTTTGTGGATTTGAGAAACCTATATAAGGGCCTTTTACTGTTCCATTGAAAGGTTACCTAGGCTTTTGCAAAATCTCTCAAGCTTTCATTCTAAATTTTTAAAGCTCTCAAATCCAAAACCCTAAGAATTCCAATCTTTGATCTCTTGCTCTCCAACCTAGAACCAAAGAGTTATCTTCTAGGCAATTGGTGCAGTCAAGAGAAATGGCTTTCTCCTCTCTTCCAAGAGAGTCTTCAACACACAACACACCACTCCTTCAAGTTCTACTTCAAGGCATAGGTGATTGTAAGTGTTGCTTTCATAATTTCATTACTTTCGTTATTTGAATTTGCTCTCAGGTTGTGAGAGCGGTTTGCTTGCTCCCAAGTTGTGGGAGTCAAGGACATCGATTGTATTCGATTTCACTTGTAGGGTTGCTACAAGTGGGTTTTAAGGAAACCTCAAGTTAGGGTTCTAACTTGAGTATCCGGAGGTATCCGGGTGGAAGGGACGTAGGATTACCGGGAACAAGTCAGGAAGTGACTTGGGTAATCCGAACCCTTGAAACATCTCTGGGTTTGCGTGTGTTTCATTTTGGGTTTAATTTCTATTCCGCATTATTTAGTTGGATTGCATTTAAATTGGTGTAACTATCTTTTTAAATTGCATAAGCACTATTCAACCCCCTTCTAGTGTTTTCCCCATAGACAGAATCCTTACGAGACCTCCTTCAACGTCCCCAAAACCTCTTCGTTGAGCATGAACTTCTCTGCCTGGGAGAAGATGGTGTCGAGATCGATGGGCGGATCAAGGAGCAGTAACTTGAGTAGACTCCGACTGTTGAGCCCCTTCTTGAAGGCAGCCATGACGAGCTCATCTCCGTAGCTCGTCACGCTGAGCATTTCTTTGTTGAATCGTTGTAAGAACTTTCGAATAGTCTCCCACTCCTTTCGGACTATCGTGAATAGATAGTTCGACACCTTCCTCATTCTTCGCCCGGCCAAGAACTGCTGACAGAACTTGCGGAAAAGGTCGCCGAACGAATCGACGGAGCGGTTTTGAAAACCGTTGTACCACTCCACGGCCGACTTCTTCAAGGTAGTCTGGAAAGCTTGGCAAAGGAGAGCGTCATCCGCTTCATGGATCTTCATACCTCCCCGATATCACTGCACATGCTCTAGGGGATTGCTCGAACCATCCTACAGTTCAAATTGAGGGAGTTCAAACCTATGAGGTACCAGGATTGAGATCATCATCCTGGTCAGCGGGTTGGCTTCTTCGGGGTAGGGGAGGAGTAAGCGACCTTCGGGACATGTTTCGGCCGCCTTGGAATTCTCGCCTTTGATTGAAACCTCCAGATGAGCCGCCTCAACGCTCAAGGGAGTCTCTCTCTTGGTCCCTTGGGGTCAGGCTTTGGTCGTGGCTCCGTCGTTGTCGGTCATTACGCCTAGGAGAGTGGCGTTCTGACCGGTAGGGACTTCTACTCTGGTGGGTGCGTCCTTCCCGTTTTGGGCTCCGTGATCTCCCATGCTGGTGGCTTTCAGCGGCGTGATTCGGCATGGGGCTCTCTCGTACTACCGGGACCGACGCTTGGGGGACTCCTTGGCTCCCCTCTTGGAGCCTCTCCCTCACGACGACGATGAGTCGACGCTGTCGAACGGCTACTTCTTCATCAAACTACCTTTTTAGAGCGACTGCTTCCTCTTCGAACTGGGGGAGGAGGTCCCCCTTACGTTCCTGGGAATAAAGGGGCCTTCGGGCGGAGGGGACCCCTGGGTCTAGTGGTGACTCGGCCTTCCATCATCTTGATGAAGGCCTCGAAACCCTCGTAGACGTTGCGGGCCACAGCTCGAATACCGTGGCCAACCCCTCAAGGGACAAATCCAGTGTGGGAGTCCATCCAAGAGAACGTGGCTCCTTAGCCATGGGCATCTTACCATGACGGGAGATGCAGTGACTATGTGCAGGGTCTGACATGGGAGTAACCCTAAGTTCCCACAGACAGTGCCAATTGTCGCGGGTCAAGTCCACCTAACAATAGAATTTGTTTAAGGGGAATCAAGGGTACAAAGATTACAAGTAGTTAGGTTGTAGAAGAGGCTAATGTGCCTTAGGATGTGCTTTGTAGGCAAAGGATCTAAGGTCGTCGATTGTTTGCTGATTGGTCGCTGATCGCCTGGTAGGTGGATCGAGCTTCCTGCGGGAAGAACAGCTCGTCAGAAAGGCTCGGTTGGATGTCAACCCGTAGCGTCTTCGATGGTTAAGTCAGTAAATGATCCTTTTAGGAGTAGGTCGGACACACTGGCCGATCTTAAAGTGGATCAGCTTTGCGTGGCGAGCTTAAGTGGAAGGCACAAATATATGGAAGATATCCGACCTTGTTGTATTGAATGTAAGTTTATGATTTCAACTAACCAACCCCCTCATTGGTGGCTAGATGAGGTATTTATAGTGTCGAGGATCCGTTGATTGCCGTCTAATCAACTGTCGCTTCTGCTTAGCTGGATCATTAGTGGTGACATGATTGGTCAGTGAGGGTGTCAGAGATATTTATCGAACCGCCTCAACCTAGAAGTAAATGGGTGTCAGAGAGTGTCAGAGATATTTGTGTATTAATGGAGATACGACGGGTGACCATCAGTTCTCGTTCTTAACCTCTGGCATTAATTGGAGGCATAGGTGGCCCTACGTCACCACGTCAGATGTATTTGTGCCTGGTAGGTCACCCCCAGAGTGAGCCAAGCTCGGCGTCCGAGCTTGGCGTCCCAAGTCTTTCTCTGGCCGTGCTTCTTGTGTGGAGAGTAGGCAAGCTTCTTTTTCGCTAAGCTGGCGAGCCTTCGCGTGATCAGCTGATGAGCTCTTCTTTTGAATCTGTTGGCAAGCTTGCCAGTGTCAGGGCAAGCTTCCCGTTCAGGCTTGTTCTCATTCCAGATGGTCGGAGAGCTATTCGCTTGGGCTTCAACTATTTGGGCCTTTATTCTCTGGGCCGGCTTTAAGGTCGTAACATGTATAAAAAGAAGTCTAGAAGAACTTGGTCCTCCCAGAGAATCCAATTTGTTTGTTGCCACCAGTAGAAGAAGTCGATCTCAGTCGAGCCTCTAAGAGTTGTCTCCGAGAAGATGTAGTCGAAGTTATCCATCCTGGTTTCTCCCATTGTTGAGGAGACTTCTTATAGGTGGCGTGAGCCTTTATTACTGTCGAGTTATTTCCATTAAAGACGGGCTAACGTCCAACATAAATTGGAGAAAACGGTTGCCACTGATGGCAAGCCATAAGCGAGGAAGCCCAATGGTTTAGGTCGTAAATGTCATGAATGCAATCATCTCCCGAGCATTCACCAAAAAACCAAGCCAAGCTTATCCATGGGACCAGTGTTGCATCAGGTACATCTAAGCATCTCCCTTAGGACTCAGATGTCTTATGTTAGTATTCGAGAACAGTAATACTATCTGAAAACAAATAAGGTTTCGTAAAAATTATGTCTAAACATGGCCTTCATGTGTAAAATGCACCCGGAATAACTTCGTTACAACATAGATATTGAACATCGATTTTTTAAAAATCTTGTGTTAAAGAACAATCAGTTTGCCTGTTGTCTAAGCAAAATACCCCAGATGCAACGCATAAAACAAATCAAAATTAAAAATTAAATTAACAGATGTTAATGCCTTAATCTTTCTGGGTAAACATATGACTGCTGGGACGAGTATTCGCACAACAGGAGAGCCCGAACATGACTATTTTGATGGGCTGAGAGAAAAGATCCTTCAACTTCGTCTGGAACAGATAGAAAATGCGTTAGAAGAACTGGAGGGTTGGTGGCACTCCAATTCATCTCAGATTCTTAAGTTAGTGGCAAGTGGATGAAGGAGGAAATGTCGACTAGATGCAGCTGCTGCTAGGGTTTTGAGATGGAAAGTAAAGATGAAAATGCTGGGATTGATTTCATATACCTGATAGAGATAGTTTCTGCCATATTTATAGAGTCAAGAGATGGCTTCGCTACATCAACAGACCTTCCACGACCATTTGTAACAAACCCATTAGAGGGTTTGTCTGGATGTGGAGTACCTGGTGCAACCATTCCCTGATAAAGATGGTTGCGTGTCGCCTGACAGAGCGGTTGCATATTGCTTCTGATAAGGCTGACCACGCGTCGTCTGATGAGACAGGTAGCGTGTTTTTCTGATAAAGCTGACCATTACGCACATGTGGCATGCCCACTGGTAACGTCTCGGAAGAGAGAAGGGGCCCATTCGTCTGAAATCATGCCATTGTATGTGGGCTGATCTTGCTCGACAGACGAAACTTAGGCCATGGAGTTAATGGGCCAACCTCGTGTGGGTCATTGTCCGCTTACGCAGACGCGGTAATATTTATATCGCAACACACGGTGTCGTGTGTAACTACGGATCGAACACAGGGAGGCGATCGATGAGTACCGATTATGGATCTTCGTTTGAAAGCTACGCAATCGGATTGATGATTAGAGGGTGAAATAGAAAAGGGGTGAAACAAATGATAAAAATATCTATGGCATGGGGGAACCCCCGCCACTGGACTAGAGTTAGGATTAGACTAGTAATTAACCAGTTATTGGGTTCATTGGAACTCGGGAGAGGTCGTCTAACCTAAGGGAATTTCCATATCCCACACTCTCGTGGTGCATGATAGGGTATTCCCTTACGTCATCTCCTACCCTCGATCTCGTGATGCTATGATAGGCCTACTTAACCTATACATATACCGACTCTCGTCGACACATTGGTATACTTCAGGTGCATTATGCTCGACGAACATCCCCAATCTTCCTCCCGACCACAGTGGTGTTCGAGGATTAGACCTATTTTAGGAGGGCTCTAATCAGCGCCCGACTCTTGTCGGCCACACCGATAGCATGGATCATCATATGGGTCGAAGCCCCAGATTGGTCCTGGCTCTCGTCGTCGGCCAATCTGATCACCCCGAAGGGAGTGGGTCGAATCTACGATGATAATCGGCATCCTAATATATCCTTAATATCAATTAGCCCAACAAATTGGTTACTTAGTTCATCCAACCAATAGCTCTAATCTAAACGGAGTTCAACCCATTGCCCTAGATGGAAACTACTCACTGTCCATTGAAACAGAGGTGATTTCTAGCATTGGGTAAGCAAAGAGAGCATAGATTCAGATTCAATAGGTAATAGATACCGACACGCACATTAACAATAACAAAAGAAAACTTCTATTAAAAGAAATCTAAACTAATACAATGGAAACTACTTAGAACAACTAAAATAACAGAATAGAAGAGTTAAGAAATTCTTACAAAACTTCAAAAACCCTTAAAACTGCTAAAATGTGAGATGGGTTCGCTTGATGAAGAATATGGCTTATATACAAACGTCCAAAATGACAAAATAAACCCACAAGTGCTTGCAGATCGGCGCCCATGTGGCTTCAAGATCCAATTCGATGCGACCGTGTCAAAAACGATGCAGTTGCGTCGTTCCCTTGCATGAATTGGAGGCATGGAGGCTATAGCGATGCGATCGCGTAGCTAGGGATGTGGCCGTGTCGAATCCGAATTTGAGCATGCGCCAGTAACTAAACGGTCGCGTCGATTGCCTTCAATCTTCATGATAACTCGACCGTGTTATCTGTGGTCACACGAATTGCATCGGTTGCATATCTTTGAATTAATTCCTCGGTGATGCGGCTATTTGAAGGAATTTAATGCAGCCGCGTAGAATTGGGTTCTGGATGTATTGGACGTGGCCGTTTGTATCAGCATCACGCAGGCCGCGTAGATCTCAGTTCTTCACAAAACTTTTTCCCTTGCTTGCCCATTCGTGCTAGAATCACGCCATATGGTCTTCAATCAGTACATATTTCCTACAAACCATAGGAGGGACCATAAAAGCAAACGAGAAAACGAAAAGGGGGAAAATGGGGAAGAATGGCGAAGAAAACGATGTAAAACTTACATTAAAAAGAGGGAAAAACTATATACAATAAATACTCATCAGTCATCCTATAGAGATCCACCATTGAAGGATGCTGACTTGATGGAGGTCGTCCTTGTTGAGTTGAGCTACCGAAGGAGTTGACCCTATGTAGCCATCCTTGTCGAGCTTTGTAACTAAGGGAGCCGACCCTACCAGTGAGCTGTCCCCATGAATCTTTTGTCGAGATAAATCTGTGCTGGCCTCTCTAGTCATGTAACGCCCCACTTCCCAGGATACCCAGGAAGTAGAATCCGTCCCAGGTATTCTCGAAGAGGCGGGTGTTACGAATGGAGAAAAGAAATTCAATTGAGACAGCAGGTCCACTACGCACTGCTGGGGTAGTACTTGTGGTGTTTCCAAGCTATAAGCAACCAACAACCAGCACAGAAAAATAAAGACAATGACCAACACTGAAAGACAGAAGAAACACTAACTATATTACTCATATCCAATATACATCATCAATCATTATACATACATCAAGATTATGTACGCCAGCTTATACATTCACATCTCCCCCCAAAAAAGATAACCCCAAAAGTACAAGCACTCCGTCTCCTCTTCCCCCACCACCCCATCCTACAACTCAAGCTCAAACATCCAAACACAACTCATATAGCCTCCAGCTCAACTGTCACCTCCAACTACTCCATCCCACTCCAACACCAACCACCTAAAAAGAAAACGATCGGGCACATTAATACGTGACATAGTAGGAAATCCAACTCCACCCCAAATGTCACTACTAAATGAAACTACAGGCATGAGGATGATGCATTGCAACATGTCATGTCATGTCATGTCATGAACATGGTTCTAAAGGTAAACACAACTATAAGAAAGGGTACATGGGGGAGGGGTTACGATAATAACAGTAACAACAACAAATTCTAGCTAAGGAAGTAAAACAATTTAACTACAATTATGAACACACTCAAGGCATAAAAGAGTAAATCAAGCAATTCATTGGTTAGCAGTTTGGAACCCTGAATAGTCTGCAGTGTACCAGGACCTGGACCTCACCTCAGGTGGGTGGCTCTCTAACTACCCCGCCAGTGGTACACAAGCACTGATGAATTTTAACAGGGCCTCTCAAACTTCCCCGTCACTCTAGTGGGAGTGAGATAAAATCAACACACATCATCACTCAGTACATTGCCATGTAGGCATCACATATCTCATCAAATCCCGCCAGTGGAGCACTCATACTTGGGAATACCTCCCAAGTCCAATCCTGATATCTACGTACCTTCCAGGGCTCCCCCACCATGTGTCACCCTCCTTTGTGGACTAAACATTTGAAATAAAGAAACACTTACACATTATCATGAAACGCCAACAATAATAATCGCAATACCAACATCAAGTAACAACATCCCAACTACAACAACAACTTCCATAATGTATCCACCACAACATTTTCTTTCACACCCCAACATATGCTTTCTCATCAATGTTCCATTTTAAGGCCAACAATAACTTCAACATCAGGTACAACCTCAACATTAAAGCAACCCATGCAAGTTCATAATACCATGTGAACATGAATAAAGAAAAGTAATATTAGCAAGCATGAGATAAGCATGGTCATAAACTAAGCTTAAACATGAGTCAATCATAATTTGGGAGGTGGAAGTCATAGAAATCCATAAAAATAGCTAACTCCCACTCCTTTGCAACTCTGATTTTCTGGAAATAGCAGAACAGTCAGCTTCAGAGGCTGTTTTCTCATAACTTTTGAATTAAACATAAATTTTTCACCCATTGGAAGTTGTATATATGGTACTTCTGGATTCACATATAAAATTTCATGCAGAGATATGAACTAGGTGATTTATGGTGAATTGTTTGGTGAGACCTATCAAAACTGTTTTTCAGACAAATCCTAAGCGCTATAACGATTGCTAATTTAAGTCATGTTGCAGTTCAAATCTCGATATTGTGGCCTAAGTAAAAGTTGTAGAACATGTTGATATCTTTTCAACGAGACCAAGAACACCAATTTTTATGAAGTGTGCAGAAACTGATCTCTGTTTTGCCAAACTGTGTCTAGACTGTGTAAAAATCAGACATATTGCAAAGATAGAATTTTTACCCTTAATTACTGAACTGAATATATGTCAAATTATATATGATTCTGGTGTATAATTTCGTGAACTACATGGATATATTTTTTTCAGTTTTTTCTTTGATCTATATCTAGAGTTATTCATAATTTAACAAGAGGTCAGTTTGCAGGAAATCAGAAAACAGAATTGCAACACATCTACATTAAACTATACCACATGCAAGCAACAATTGAGAATGGATAGATATTCCTACCTTAAATAGCTTCACTTTACTCCTTAAATTCTAATCTTGCTATCATCCAAGAACTCCCAACTTTTCCATTAAACTCCTCTTCAAAAGCTCCAAACTAAATCCTCTTGCTAGCATCTTGCGTGTAATGACCCCAAAATTCATATATGTGTATTAATACGTATTTTTGAGCGTATATATGTGCGTATAAATTTTTAGGGAATCCTTATGTATTTTATTTAATTTTGTCAAGCTAAAAAATTATTTTTAAATAATTTTGTATGACATATGATTTTATTAAATAAAATATATGGATGGAATACTAATGTCTTGATGAGTATTAAGTATTGTATATGTATTAAGTGAGTATAATTATTTTTCTAAAAAACAAAATCCTAATTTTTCCAAGGGACACCTCCACCTTTGATGTGTCAAGAGCTCCTTGATCCTTACATAACCCAAGGCTTGGTGGCATGCTTAGAGGATTTTAGGGAGATGAGGTGGCTACTCTGGGAATAAAGAAAGAAAACAAAAAGGGAAAAAGAAACCAAAAATTAAAAAGAAAAGGTTTCATTTACTCACTCCCCCCCCCTCAAGATCGAGCCGAATTCATCCTCTCCCCTTGCTCCCTCTTATACCTTAGGGAGGCTGAGCACCCGTAAGGCTGCGCCACCCTCACTCTGCATACCCTCGTAGCATCCCTGTCGTCATTTGGGTGTTGTTGCTCATTCTAGGAGCTTGTGGATGGGAAGAAGGAAGAGGGCTTGGAGAGAAAAGCTTGAGGCTTGTAGGATAAAGCTAGAAGAAAGAAGGACATCTAAGGTAGGATTTCCATCCCAACTAATATTAGAGTTGTATGTTTAGTTTCAAAGGAAAGCTTGCATCTTTATTTATCCAAGTGAACTCATGCATGGTCCTTATAAAATCCTCTCTTATGGTTGTTGTTGTGGTTTTAGCTCTCTTTAAGTAAATTCTGAGTTTGTATGGTTGTGTGCGGTGAGTAATTCTGAGTGTGTATGGTTGTGTGCGGTGAGTAATCCTGAGTTTGTATGGTTGTGTGCGTTGAGTAATTCTGAGTTTGTATGATTGTGTACGTTGAGCAATTCTGAGTTTTATCAGGAATTAAATTCTGGAAAAATTATATTCATGTAGCCCTTGAAATTCTACCCAAAATCATATATAATATGCCATATGTTCAGTACAGTAATTAGGAGTAAAAATTCCATCTTTACAACATGTCAGAATTGCATCCAGTTTGGAACAGTTTGGCAAAACTAGATCAGTCCCTACACACTCCATAGAAATTGATGATCTTGGTCTGTTGGAAAGATAACAACTTTTTCTACAACTTTCTACTAAGACATATTTTCGAGATATTAACTGTAACATGTCCTAAACTAGCAATCTTTACAGCTCTTAGAATCTGTCTGAAAAACAGATTCGACATGTCTCATCAAACAATTCACCATAAATTACCCAGTTCATATTTCTGCATGAAAATTTATATGTGAATCCAGCACACGTATATCTAAAAACTTTCATTTGTATTATATGGGCATGTTTAATACAAAATTATGGAGAAATGTGCTCCTTAATCTGACTGTTCTGCTTTTCCAGCAAGCTGAAAGATTTGAATATTGTTTTAAGCTCTTTTAGAGGTTAAACTTACCATTAATGTTCTTAATTATTTCTGTTACATGGTGATATGTGGTTTATATTCTTGGCACATGCAAAATGATGATGTGAATATGGTTCTATGTTTCATGTCTATTATATGTTGTGGAAACGCCTAAATGAACGGCAAACGACATACATGAGACAAGAAATGAGAAAGGAAATGCACAAGGCGATGCATGTCCCAGATGTGCGGTGAAATGTGGAAAGAAAAGAAATGGAAAGTGTTATGTTTCATGAAAATGACTAAGTCATCTTAAAGGAGGGTGACACGGAGTTTGGGGGAAACACGGGTAAATTATAGGAGTTAAGGAGCGGACAGATGATATGAATTCGCACCTGATGTGTCACTCCCGGAAGGGGGGGTTTGAGAGGGTTAGAGAAGCCGGTGGTGTATTCGTGTTGCACCATGACTGGTAAATGATGGTTTTCTTAGTTTCCACTGAAAAACCAAGATTTGTCTCACTCCCATACCTTACTCCGTTTGGGTAAGGGGAGTTACGAGAGGCCCCTCCAGTGTCTGTGTCGCTGGTTGAGGTACCATTTTTCACCCACCTTGGGTGAATGTCCAATCCTTAGCCTCCTACGATTTACCCGGTTCCAAAATGCTAAACAATGAATTAATTGTTACCCCTCATTATCCTCATAGTAATGGTAAATGTATGTGTTGTTTACTTGTGTTTCCTTACTATAGTTCTTGTTACAAGGTGGAACTCGCACACAATGAATTTGTATTGAGGGAAACCAAGGGCACGGTGGTTCTGTTGACAAGAGGGTTTAGGTTGGCAATTTAACAGGTGATTAATGGGGTGAAGAGGCTGGACTTGCTGCCGGGGGTGGCCACGGAGTCAAATCCCACCGGACACGGCGGAGGAAGATCGGGTAGCGGGAGACTGGAGCTGATGTCGACCAAGGGGCGAGCTTTCCTGCAGCACGAGCAACTCGTCAGAAGGGCGGGGTTGGGGTCCAACCCTTAGCCCCTCCGATGCCTAAGTCAGTAATAGGACTTAAAACGGGGGCTATGCACGCCGGTCAGACTGAGGGTGTGTCGACCGTACGTGGCGAGCTATAAGTGGGAGAACAAAGATATGGACGACCTTTGCTCTCGTGTGTGAATAATAGATTGGGAGCGAGAATTTGCCAACCCCCGTCCCGTAAGAAGTCAGGTGGTATTTATACCTGATGGGAGATGACTAGGCGGGGCTGACCTGGCATGCTGACTCAACGTGCTGAGCTGGCTCGGTTGTCAGCGGAAGCTTCGGACGAGGATGTCAGGAACAGGAGTGCCCGACCTGCTTTTGTCAGACGGCGCAACGGCCAGGGGCACTTTTGTCAGGATATCAGGGCCGAAAGCATTAATTGTCAAGGGGCTCAGCTGCCAGGGGTGCTTTGTCAGATGGTCGGGCGGCGTTAGTGTCAGTCGTGTCCTTATCCTAGGTTGTTTGTCGTTGGTTACGAACTAAAGGTCTGGCTATGTTATCCCTGGCACCGTGGTTCATGGAGACCGGCCGGGTCGACCGGCTCGGGGGTTGTCCGGCCCGGCCGCACCCCCTGTTCGGTCGTGGGTTGTGGGCCGCTGGCACGGAAGGATACGCATATGCCTATGTCAGCATACCCGGCGGTACTGTTCGGGCGCTGCCCAAGCGCCCTGCCCCTGGCGGGCCGAGTAACTGCGGTTGTATGCCTCGGCCGGGTGGGGGGAGTGCTGTGAGGTGCGCCTGTTCCCGTGTAGCTTCGGTCTTCCGCGGTGGTGGCCCTTTCGTGAAGGGGAGAGTTAATGGGGTATGTCAGTGGATCCGGGCGGGAGTCAGACTCTTACGATCTTTAGGTCGTAACACCTACGATCTTTAGGTCGTAACAATTGCCCCCGGCCTTCGAGTCTGAGGCGGTAGCCCGGCTCGGCTCGGTGGGCAAACCATCTCCGACGTCCTGGACCATTGGTAAGGGCCTTGGCCAATGCCCGGTGGTGGCGGCGGCAGCTTCGGAACTCGCGCCTTACTGGTCATTATTACGATTTGAAAGGGGGGTAGAGAAAAACGAAGCGCCTCCACGATTGGGTTCGCGACGCGTAGATGAAGTGACCCTCACGCCAGTCGAGGCGTCAAGGACATCCCGATGGGCGCCGCGTGGCGGAAGACCGACGGCCGTGATGACCCGGTGGCCCACTTTACAAATAAAAGGGTCTGGGAGGCGGTCGGCGGGAGTTTTTTAACCCTCTTCGATTCTTCTCCGACGTTCGATACTTCTGTCTGTCGCTTGCTGGCTAGTTTGCTGCTTCCACCGCTGGTCATCTTCTTCTGAGCGTCTTCCTGATTTGAGGGATCAGCCAGGTAATAATAATTAATTTCCTCCCTTTCCGACTGATGGCTTCTCGTTTCGAGGTTGGAGGCGGTAGCCAAGCGGGGGAGGAGGAGTTGGTGGGTGAGGGGGCGTCACAGCGGGGGGTGCGGTGGCCTAGGGAGAGAGGGTCATGGCGTTCCGTTGTCCCGAGAGCGATTGGATCCCTCCGATGTAGGCTGGATAGGATTAACATCAGGGAGATTCGTGTGCGGTTCGTGCGACAACCCTATGAGGTTCGGGTCCCCGGGTCAGAGGAAACGGTGTGTTCGCCTGGAGATAATGAGATCGGGGTCTATGTCCGGTCATTCGAGTTGGGGCTCCGCTTCCCGATCCATCCGTATTTGTTTTATCTGTTGAATTTCCTGGAGCTGCCGATATTTGCCCTAGCGCCCCGTTCTTGGGGCTTGTTAGTGGGGTTTGTCGTTTTGTGCCTTGCCTGCTCCTTGAGTCCCTCACTGGCGATGTTCCAGTATTTCTTCGTAATCCGGAAGAGGGGAATGTATCATTGTGTCTGTGCTAGGAGAGGGCGAGGACTTATCCTCGAGGTGCCCGACGACGTCGGCGAGTGGATGAGGGAGTTCGCCTTCGTGATGATGCCAAGCGACGTGGCGTTGATGTCGAACTGGGGGACGCGGAATCCCCTAGTAGATGAAAGGGTGGAGCTGACTGGGGAGGATATTACCAAAGCTCAGATTTTGATGGAACTGTCCGAGGCGTACCGTCAGTTGGCGAGTCTGACGCTGAGCAGTCGGCTTGCTCAGGACTTTTGGCCCCTAGGTATCTTTGATGTTTGGTAAACCTTGGGCTAGGCTTGCCCTGATCTTCTTTTTGTTTGTAGGCGGAGACGCGATGCGGGGGCCGGAGGAGGTGTCGGGTTCGGCCGGAGCCCCGATCTCGGAGGACACTGATCCTCGTGGGAAAGGTAAGGGGGTGGCGCACGAGGCAGGATCCCGGGAACGGGGAGGCGGGGTCCCCCGTGGGGAGAGGGTGCATCTGGGATGGAGGGCAGCTGAGCCAGGTATCTCTGTCGATGGGCCCGGCGAAGATCTTCATGCGGGCTCGTCCGCGCGGGGGGCCGGACCCTCCGTCCCGCCGAGGGTATCAGAGGTGGTCGAACCTCGTCGAGCGCCTTTGGTTCAAAAGTGGCCATACGGAATCCCTTCGTGGGAAATGGGGGGGTTGTCGAGCCCGGGTTGTGAGGGCGCCCTCATTCGTTTCAAGAGGACCCGAGAAGAGGTCAAGGCATATCCAGATGACCGTCTCCATAAGTTCCCTTTTTGAGTAGGCTGCAACGAGTCGGTATTCGAGGACGCGGTAGTGGCAGCGCGCCTCGCCGAGTATTGCGTGTTACCGCGCGATCGCGAATCTTTGACTCGCGTGGGGGCGGAACGGTTGTGTGGCTCTGTTATATGGCACGTCGTGCAGGTAAGCCGGTTCTCTTTCCTCGCCGTTGGGCTTTCTTTGTTCGTGCCCCGCTAATTCGGGTCTTCTGTAGATGGTTATGAACCTGTTAGCCCTGCGGGGCCGTACTCCTGTGGCCGTCACCAGAGCGTCTCTTGATGTGGCGAGGGCGAACCTCGGCGAGGTCAAGGCGAAGCTGAGGGACGCGGAAGCGGAGCTGGAGAGGGTTAGGAAGTCCTATGAGGTGGAGAAGGGGCGGGCCGCGTACTTTGATTCGTCAAAAGCAAAGGTCGAGAGCCAACTCCAAGAAGTAACGCGGGAGAGGGACGACATACGGTCGAAGCACGCCACGGAATTGGTTAGCAAGGAGGCAGTGATCGGGGTACAGAGGCGACAAATAGCAGGCCTAAAGGAGGCCCTTGAGGCCGAGAAAAGGGAGAGGGGTGTCGCGACGCGGTGGCTGGAGGAAAAACGGGAAGCTGAAGGCGAAATGATCGAAGCCGCTATCCGCCGCTATCATGACGAGCATGTTGTGCCGATGTTGCAAGAGGCGAGGGATGTGGGGATTCGGCGAGTGGCGAGAGATGTGAGGGATCGGTCGGCTAAGAGGGGGCACCGCTAAGAAAGTGGGTTTGGGGAGGCCTGTACCTTCTTGTGTAAGGGTTATAGCCAGTGTTTTGTTGTAGCGTTTGGAATGTTTAATGTATAACATTGCTATTTGGGCAAATGCATTGTATTGGTCTTGTATCGAAACTGTATTCTTCCTAGTCGTGTCCGTAGACCGGCAGTTTTGTGAGGGACGTGACTGCCCCCAACTTCGCTCTGCCGAGGATATTCCGGTCGTCGGTAGAGGGAAGTTGAGATATACCGCGGTTAGAAGAGGTTTGATCGGAAATCCAGAGTGATTCTCGGTGGACCCGGGGCGGGCCGAGGTAGCTTGTTCCATACGAACGTTTGCTAAGCCTTGCAACCGAGATCCAGAACTGATTGAGCGGTGGATTACCGGTTATGTCGCTCCGACGGAGGTCGAACGCAGCCTTGGGATGAGCGGCGCCTTCTCGTTTCGGCCGCCTCGACGGAGGTCGGACTCAGCCTTCAGACGGGCGGTTCTTAGAAAGAAGAGGCGAAGGGTGGAGTAATTTCGAATGGGGGTAATCATCTCGCCGGGATTTGGGCGAGAATTGAAGGGGCCTGCTGGCGATCGCGTGATTAGATGTCAGTCTGGCGAATCGACGGCGGGCAGGAATCGAAGCGATCTGACCACTTCAAAGCGGACGCGTGGTAGAAGTGACGGTTGTCAGTACGCGAGGCGTCAGAACGCGTGGATCGACGCTGGATAGGGAACGGATTGGTGACACGTGTCTCGAGGTCGACAGTCATGATGCTTTGCGCAGTTGCGTAAAAGAGATCTCAGGGAGGGGAGCGAAGCAAATCTGGTTGTTGGGCGAAGGTTTTGCAAACGGCTGGAGCTTGTCGGAGACTTCATTATCCTTACCAGAGTCGTCCTCGTGGGAGCGGTCGACGACGAAGCGAAGCCGTCCGAGTTTTCGGAGCCCATTAGGTAAGAGGTCCGTTTTATAGATGTCGTCCTCGACGTCTTCATTTCGTGGTCAGGGGTCGAGGGTGGTTGGGGAGGGGAGCTCCGCCGCGGAGACTGGAGAGGTGCCTCTCGAGATTGCGGGCGTGAAGTCAGTACTGAAGAAATCCATCGCGTAGATCTTCGAGATGTATGTCAGGCCACCGTATTCTGTTCGTGAACCGGAGCCGCAAGAGAGGGTGTGTTTCGCGGGCGACCGTGAGGTGGGAGTGTATGTTTCCTCGTTCGAGCAAGGGTTGCGCTTCCCCCCCCCCATCCGTTCTTGCTAGATGTGTTGAACTTCCTGGAGCTGCCCTTGTATCGCCTGATGCCCAATGCCATTAGTGCCGTTGTGGGATTCCTAGTGTTGTGCGTGAGCAACCAGGTTCGCCCATCGCTGTCCTTATTTCGCCATTTCTTCTCGGTGAAGAGGTTGGGGTCCTGCTACTATCTCTCCGCGAAAAAGAGCCATCCGCTCATTAGGGGTTTGCCCGAGAAGATTAAGTGGTGGCGCCAGCAGTATGTGTTTGTGGGCATGCCGGAGGATGTGTTGATGAGATCTGATTGGGCGGAGCTGAATCCCAAGGTGAAGGAGGGGGTTGAATTGGGGGATGAGGAGAAAGTGGTGGCCCAGCTTCTAATGGCAATACCAGTGGAGGGCCGAGATTATCGGATGCTCGCTCGGGCTGAGATGATAGCGGCGAACATCTGGCCCGAAGGTACAACAGATTTTAGTGTTAGTGCATCTGAAGTGCTTACCCTGAACTTTCTCTCTTTGGCAGGTTGCACGATGAGTTTGTCCCTTGAGGAAATGATGCAACGCGCATCGGAGCAGGCGGGGCGAACGTCGAAGAGAATTGGCCCCAAGAGGTTGCGAGAGGAAGGAGGGGTGGGGAGTTCGACGGGGGTGACGACGTCCACGAAGAGGAGGAAGATGCCGACGAGGTCGTCTGTTCCTGATGCGCCGGGGCGGGGGGAAGCCGGTCAGCAGGAGGGTGGAACCGGGGAGGGGATAGCAAACCCCGTCATCGACCTGGAGGGCGGGGACAAAGGGTCGACTGGGGGAGGGGTGGATGCCCCCGGGACGCGGTCGTGTAGCCCCCTGGCACCTGTTGGAGTGGAGGGGGCGGCCGCTACCGGTCAGTCGGGGAGGGCCGAGACGTCAGGCGGCCCGACCGGGTCTGCCGGTTGGGACAGTTGGCCCTATGGTTGTCCGTTGTTCGGTCTCGAGAGGGCCGCCGATCCCCGCTGTGAGGCCTCATTGGTCCATTTCAAGGCCAAGAGGACCGACGTCGAGGGTTATTCCGACGAGGCTCTTCATCGGGCGCCGTTCAAGGTGGTGAGTGATGAGTCCGTGTTCGAGGACGGAGGCGTGGCGGCGAGGCTGGCGGAGAACATTTTCTTGCCCCGCGATAGGGTGGCGCTGGAAGGGGTGGAGCCCGAGGGTCTGTGTGGGACCGCGGTGTTGCACGGCGTCCAGGTAGGTTTTGTAAGGCGGATGACATTTTCCAGTGGATTTTATTGAACACCCTAAATGGGTTCTCTTCTCTTCTTTTCTTTGTTCAGGCTGTCAACTTGATGCTTGGAGTGATGAGGCACGTGCCTGCCATACATAAGGCCGAGGGTGCCATAGCTAGAGTGGTGGCCGAGTTCGTCGCCTTTCGTAAGAGTGCTGGCGAGGACCTGGCGAAGGAGAGGGAGAGGGGCAGCCAATATGAGACGGAGGTAGAGCGCCTGAAGGCGGTCCTGGCCGATCATGAGCTGCAGGCGACCGGGGCTAAAGAGAGAGCGAAGGAGCTGGAGGAGGCCCTTGGGAAGGAGGAAGTTCGTGCGGAGGGTCTGGCGGGTCGTGCCAAGGCCGCCGAGGAGGAGTTGGCTCGCAGGGTCGATGAATTTCGCACGTACCAGGAGAAGACCGTCATACCTGCCCTCGCAAATTCGATGTCCCAGGGCATTGAGAAAGGCCGGGCGGAGGGGTGGGAAGCCTGCTTGGTTCGGATAAAGGAGAAGGCGGCGGGTCTGTCCCCGCCAGTTGATCTCGACCTCGACGGACTCGCAGCTTGCAGCGACGAGGAGGGGGACGGCGAGGGGGAGACCGGCGAGGGAGGGGAGGGCGACGAGGCAGAGACCGGTGGGTCGGGGGGAGATTCCCCTGAAGGGGACGGGGTGGACGTCGTGACTGGCGGATGCGCCATCGGCGCGGGAAATGTAACCAAGTAGTTATGTATAGGTGTTTAAGAAAGAAAGAAAGAAAGAAAAAAAGTAAAGTTATGTGGGGTTGATACCCGCACTTTTCTGGAATCTTCCATCTATGTGTGTGTGGAAGTTCCTTTTCAGAGTTACGCTTTGGTGCGGCTGTCTCTAGCCCGGCGTTGGGGGAGTTGTGTTAATTCCCTTTATTTAGGGTAGTGCGCCCGAGAAAATTTACAGCTGGTTAGTCTCTTTTTTCGGGGGTTGCTCCCATGCCTGAGTGCGCCTGAGTTATAGCTAGTGGTCAACCGGGAATAGTCTTTCCATCAGCTTTTATCAATATTTTAATAAACAGGACGGGCCCGTAGGCGAAACGTTGAGTCGTTCTAGTTAGGTTGACGTCCTCGTAGTATTTGATGCGTCCCTCCCTGGCGTCGTGCCCCTGAAGGGGTGCAGAGTTACTTCAGAGGGTTCCCGCTCGGGGTAGGGGTGGATGGTTGTGTCGATGCCGGTGGCGGTGGCTTTGGCCCTCGTTCCCAGAATTGGGGGGAGAGGGAGTCCTTGGTGGTTGCTCTATCCCGCGGGGCCTTGTCGCTCATATCGACTGGAGAAGCCGTGTGATGGGCGCGGGAGGACGTGGTTCGCCGCCGATCCGTGCGTCTTCCTGGCATATGTGGTCCAGGAGAAGTCGAGGAGTGGAAGGCGGGGCGCTACAGGTGTAAGTGGAATAGCCTGTTGGAATGCTCCAGCGCTCGGGGCGAGTCCCCTGGGGTCGGGGCGACTTTGGCGGGTGCTGGGGTGCCTGATGGGGTGATTTGGCAGGTTTGTCCCGTCCATCGGGTTGTCTGCCAGTCGCGCCTGCGTCCGCGGGGCGTCCGTGGAGGGGCACGGTATGCCATTGGAGCTCCAGTTTCAGTACCTTAAGTTGTCTAAGGGAAGGCGGGGAGCAGCAGGCAGGGTGCCCCTTGTGTAAGAGGAATATCCTGTTGGGGGATCGTTTACTACAGCAGTTGGCGTTCCTCGCATTTTCCGCGTCTTCTAGGGGGAGAGTGTGGCGAAAGGATTAGCCTTTCCTCCCATTCTCTCTTTCGCCCCCCTCTACTCTGAAGAGGCTTGGGGGGTATTTATAATGGTGTATTTTTCGCCTCCTCCCTTTCCATAACGTGATGAGCTGGGGCCGTCTTGGAGTTGTGTTCCTTGGGGACCGTTCCCGACGGGTGACGCCTGATGTGACTCATCAGCTCCTGTTTTTCGGCGGGCGTGCCGTTTATCAGTGGCGCTTGTCCCGAGCGTCCTTTTGGTTTGACGAGTCATTTCGGTTGTCGGCTTTATAGGTGTCAAGCGTTACTCCTCATTGATGGCCCCGCGTGGGGGTTGCCTCGATCTGCGAGCCCTGATTTGTTTCCCGATGTTTAAGAAGGGGGGTCGCAGGCCCCCTTTGGGGAGGGCGGGTATTGGTCCGTCGCCTCCCTGCATATGGTGCTCCGGTTTAGGTGGCTAAGCTCCGTAAGCTTGCCCCGGAGATCTTCTTTGGGGGGAGCGAGCGCGTAGCTCGGCCCATGCCCCTCTCTGGTTTGGGTGGCGAGGATTGGTCCTGCCCTGGAGTCTTTGAGAGGGCGGGTATTGGGCCGTCGCCTACCCCGCATATGGCGCTCCGGTTTGGGTGGCTAAGCTCCGTAAGCTTGCCACGGAGGTCTTCTTTGGGGGGAGCGAGCGCGTAGCTCGGCCCATGCCCCTCTCCGGTTTGGGTGGCGAGGATTGGTCCTGCCCCGGAGTCTTTGAGAGGTCGGGTATTGGGCCGTCGCCTCCCCGCAGCCTCTATAGTCGGACAGGTGTTGGGCCGTCGCCTACCCCGCATATGGCGCTCCGGTTTGGGTGGCTAAGCTCTGTAAGCTTGCCCCGGAGGTCTTCTTTGGGGGGGAAGCGAGTGCACAGCTCGGCCCGTGCCCCTCTCCGGTTTGGGTGGCGAGGATTGGTCCTGCCCCGGAGTCTTTGAGAGGGAGGGTATTGGGCCGTCGCCTCCCCGTAGCCTCTATAGTCGAACGGGTATTGGGCCGTCGCCTACCCCGCATATGGCGCTCCGGTTTGGGTGGCTAAGCTCCATAAGCTTGCCCCGGAGGTCTTCTTTGGGGGGGAGCGAGTGCGTAGCTCGGCCCGTGCCCCTCTCCGGTTTGGGTGGCGAGGATTGGTCCTGCCCCGGAGTCTTTGAGAGGGCGGGTATTGGGCCGTCGCCTCCCCGCAGCCTCTATAGTCAGACGGGTATTGGGCCGTCGCCTACCCCGCATATGGCGCTCCGGTTTGGGTGGCTAAGCTCCGTAAGCTTGCCCCGGAGGTCTTCTTTGGGGGGAGCGAGTGCGCAGCTCGGCCCGTGCCCCTCTCCGGTTTGGGTGGCGAGGATTGGTCCTGCCCCGGAGTCATTGAGAGGGTGGGTATTGGGCCGTCGCCTCCCCGCAGCCTCTATATTCGGACGGGTATTGGGCCGTCGCCTACCCCGCATATGGCGCTCTGGTTTGGGTGGCTAAGCTCCGTAAGCTTGCCCCGGAGGTCTTCTTTGGGGGGGAGCGAGTGCGCAGCTCGGCCCGTGCCCCTCTCCGGTTTGGGTGGCGAGGATTGGTCCTGCCCCGGAGTCTTTGAGAGGGTGGGTATTGGGCCGTCGCCTCCCCGCAGCCTCTATAGTCGGACGGGTATTGGGTCGTCGCCTACCCCGCATATGGCGCTCCGGTTTGGGTGGCTAAGCTCCGTAAGCTTGCCCCGGAGGTCTTCTTTGGGGGGAGCGAGTACGCAGCTCGGCCCGTGCCCCTCTCCGGTTTGGGTGGCGAGGATTGGTCCTGTCCCGGAGTCTTTGAGAGGGCGGGTATTGGGCTGTCGCCTCCCCGCAGCCTCTATAGTCGGACGGGTATTGGGCAGTCGCCTACCCCGCATATGGCGCTCCGGTTTGGGTGGCTAAGCTCCGTAAGCTTGCCCCGGAGGTCTTCGTTGGGGGGGAGCGAGTGCGCAGCTCGGCCCGTGCCCCTCTCCGGTTTGGGTGGCGAGGATTAGTCCTGCCCCGGAGTCTTTGAGAGGGCGGGTATTGGGCCGTCGCCTCCCCGCAGCCTCTATAGTCGGACGGGTATTGGGCCGTCGCCTACCCCGCATATGGCGCTCCGGTTTGGGTGGCTAAGCTCCGTAAGCTTGCCCCGGAGGTCTTCTTTGGGGGGGAGCGAGTGCGCAGCTTGGCCCGTGCCCCTCTCCGGTTTGGGTGGCGAGGATTGGTCCTGCCCCGGAGTCTTTGAGAGGGCGGGTATTGGGCCGTCGCCTCCCCGCAGCCTCTATAGTCGGACAGGTATTGGGCCGTCGCCTACCCCGCATATGGCGCTCCGGTTTGGGTGGCTAAGCTCCGTAAGCTTGCCCCGGAGGTCTTCTTTGGGGGGAGCGAGTGCGCAGCTCGGCCCGTGCCCCTCTCCGGTTTGGGTGGCGAGGATTGGTCCTGCCCCGGAGTCTTTGAGAGGGCGGGTATTGGGCCGTCGCCTCCCCGCAGCCTCTATAGTCGGACGGGTATTGGGTCGTCGCCTACCCCGCATATGGCGCTCTGGTTTGGGTGGCTAAGCTCCGTAAGCTTGCCCCGGAGGTCTTCGTTGGGGGGGAGCGAGTGCGCAGCTCGGCCCGTGCCCCTCTCCGGTTTGGGTGGCGAGGATTGGTCCTGCCCCGGAGTCTTTGAGAGGGCGGGTATTGGGCCGTCGTCTCCCCGCAGCCTCTATAGTCGGACGGGTATTGGGCCGTCGCCTACCCCGCATATGGCGCTCCGGTTTGGGTGGCTAAGCTCCGTAAGCTTGCCCCGGAGGTCTTCTTTGGGGGGGAGCGAGTGCGCAGCTCGGCCCGTGCCCCTCTCCGGTTTGGGTGGCGAGGATTGGTCCTGCCCCGGAGTCTTTGAGAGGGCGGGTATTGGGCCGTCGCCTCCCCGTAGCCTCTATAGTCGGACGGGTATTGGGCCGTCGCCTACCCCGCATATGGCACTCCGGTTTGGGTGGCTAAGCTCTGTAAGCTTGCCCCGGAGGTCTTCTTTGGTGGGGGGAGCGAGCACGTAGCTCGGTCCATGCCCCTCTCCGGTTTGGGTGGCGAGGATTGGTCATGTCCCGGAGTCTTGCGCGTTTTGAACTGAAATTTTCATGTAGAAAAGGCAAAATTCGAAGATGCAAAAGGGGACAAGATATTTCATTCATGACTTACAGTTTCCGGCTATATTACGACTGGCGTTCCGCGTTCTTCTAAGTGATTAGCCTGTCCTCAGCAGGGGCGGGCTTTGTTGGGCGCGGCCGGTCCTGTTCCCTTCCGCGGTGCCATCAGCTGGAGCTAACTTTTGATGGTAGGAGTCGTCCCTCCGCCCTGTCAGGTCAATCCTCAGGTTCAGCTCTGGTCCCTTGTGCTTGGTCGATCCCACGTAGCAGCTCCTAGACAGCTTCTGGCTTCCCCGTACGAACCCAACCCCTCGGGGGGTTTGGAACTTGACCATCTGGTGGAGAAGGCTGGGGAGCGCTCCGATGGCCGCCATGTAAGGTTGCCCTATGATCCCATTGTACACCGACGCAATGTCAACCACAACGAACAGAGTCATCCGAGTGACGACCTGCGGCTCTTCTCCGAGGGTAATTGGCAGGGTGATCACCCCTACAATAGGGGTCGAGTGACCGGTGAAGCCGACGAGGGGTCCGGTACAGGGTCTCAGGTCCGTCGGCCTTAACCCCATCTTTTCGATTGTGGACATGAACAGGATGTCGCAGGAGCTCCCTGTGTCGATCAGGAGGCGGCTGACGATGGTCGTCCCTATCTGGGCCTCGATGACGATGGCGTCATCGTGGGGCAGCTTGACTCCCTCTAGATCCTGGTTGCTGAAAGTAATGGGAGGGTAGGTTATCCTTCTCCCTCTCGGATCCCCTCCAAGACCCGCCGTCATCACTTGTCACGCGTACACCTTTTTGCTTGACGACGATGCTCCTCCGGAGGATGGCCCGCCGCATATCGTGTTTATGCGCATGACTGGTTTCGGGGGTGAGGCTCTTCCCGTCCACCGTTTGTTGGAGGGTCTGCCCTCCGTGCCCTTCGGTGGTTCCCCTCCTCTCGGTCTGGTCTCCTGCCCCCGACGAAGCCCCCTAGGTGGCCCGCCTGGATCAGCCGCTCGATTTCCCTTTTGACGGTGAAGCAGTCGTCGGTGTCATGGCCATGGTCCCGATGGTATCGGCAGTATTTTTTGAAATCTCTCCGGGCCGGATCCGACTTCATCTCTCGAGGCGGCTCCAGCAGCAGTCTGGCTCTCGTAGCCGCGGCCATCACCTCGATCAGGGGGGCATTGAGTTGTGTGTAATGCGCCCGTAGGGGGCCTTCTTGTCTCGGGACGACTCGGGGGGGGCTTGGGCCGGGGCGAACTCGCGCGCCGGGCCAGGGCGATCTTGCGGGCGTCGCCCCGCCGGTTCGCGCCTTGGTTGGGCCAGCTGGTCACGACCTCGGTGCCCCTCTTCTTGCCTCGGCCGAGGGTGTGACCGGGGCTCGCCTTGGGATGGCTTCGCTGGGGGAAATAGGGCCTTTGTGCCGAGGGTCTCTTCGGCCAACGCATGCCTCTCCGCCATAGCAACCAACGCCTCATAGTCGGCCGGCGGATCCCGGAGCAGGGATTTGTGGAGGCTCCGAGTCCGCAGCCCTGTCTTGAAGGCCAGCATAAGCACCTCGTCGCCGCATGTCACCACCGCCCGTCTCTCATCCTGAAAGCGGTGGAGGTATCTGCCCGTTGTCTCCCCTTCTCCTTGGACTATCGTGCTGAGATAGTCTAAGGGCTTCTTTTTCGTCTGCCCGGCCCGAAACTCTTGGCAGAACTTGTGGGATAGCTCGCCAAAGCTCCTAACGGATCTCGCGGGTAAGCCGAAGTACCAGTCCAACGCGGTGTCCCTCTGGCTTTGGGAGAAATGCCGGCATAGGAACGCCTCATCCACATCCTGCGCCTCCATTGCCCCCCGGTATTGCTGCACGTGTGTGAGGGGGTCGCCTCTTCCGTTGTATGTGGCCAAGTGGGGGGGTTTGAACCTTATGGGCCTTGGGGCGGATGTAATCCACCGTGCAAGCGGCGTGGCCTCCTCTGGATAGGTAGGGCGATCAGACGTATCCCCTCTCCGCCATTCGGGGGTCTGGGTCCGGTCGCGCCTCGGCCGCCGACGGTCCTCCCGCCCCGGGGAGTAGCCTGGCGGTCGCCTGGTGGGACTCCTTCCCCGGGTCGAGGATTCGATGGGTTGCGGGCTACGGTTCTCCCAGTACCATCGCCTCCCGGCTGCCTCCCCTTGGGCCTCCGTCCGCTCCTGATTCTCCCGCAGAAGCCTTTCACGCTCGGCGGTGAGGAAGCGTAGTTGTCAACAAACGGCTTCCTCGTGCAGGCGATCGGAGTGGTGCAGGCGAGGCAAACTGCCTCCTCCCGATGGGGACCTGGCCAACAACGGGCCCCGCCCGTCCCCGAGACGCCGGCCCGTCGCCGTCACCTCCAGGATTTCCCGGTTGCTTTCGTTCTCCCTCCTTAGCCTATCGCGCTCCGCGATGATGAAGCGGAGCTGGTGGCCGGCGGTTTCTTCATCCTGGTAGGCCCTCCGGGCGGCCTCGGCCGCTTCGTCCAAACGCCTTTGCGCGGCGGCCGCCTCCTCCCGGTGCCTCCACAGCCGCGCGATCTCCATTTCCTCTTCCAGGAGCTTCTGCTGGGCCGCAACCTCCTTGTCGAGCCCCCTATTTTCCCCCTCCTCCTCGAACTGAGGGTGGAGATTCTGTCTCACGTTCTGGGGCTCCGAGGGGCCGGGCTGTGGCCCCGCCCCCGCCGCCGGGTGGCTTCCCATCGCCTGAGTAACGGCCTCGAAGCTCTTCAGGACTGCGTGGGCCGTAGTATGGCCTGTCTCGGTGCCCATCCCCAGAGGGGGGTCGGGCGCCGGGGTGATTAGTAGAGAGAGCGGCTCCTAACCCACGGGATCCTTGCCGTGGTCAGGGTTCCGAGTGATCGGCATGGAGTCTAACATGGGTGTGACCCTTCGTTCCCACAGACGGCGCCAATTGTTACGAGGTGGAACTCGCACACAATGAATTTGTATTGAGGGAAACCAAGGGCACGGTGGTTCTGTTGACAAGAGGGTTTAGGTTGGCAATTTAACAGGTGATTAATGGGGTGAAGAGGCTGGACTCGCTGCCGGGGGTGGCCACGGAGTCAAATCCCACCGGACACGGCGGAGGAAGATCGGGTAGCGGGAGGCTGGAGCTGATGTCGACCAAGGGGCGAGCTTTCTTGCAGCACGAGCAACTCGTCAGAAGGGCGGGGTTGGGGTCCAACCCTTAGCCCCTCCGATGCCTAAGTCAGTAATAGGACTTAAAACGGGGGCTAGTCACGCCGGTCGGACTGAGGGTGTGTCGACCGTACGTGGCGAGCTATAAGTGGGAGAACAAAGATATGGACGACCTTTGCTCTCGTGTGTGAATAATAGATTGGGAGCGAGAATTTGCCAACCCCCTTCCCGTAAGAAGTCAGGGGGTATTTATACCTGATGGGAGATGACTAGGCGGGGCTGACCTGGCATGCTGACTCAACATGCTGAGCTGGCTCGGTTGTCAGCGGAAGCTTCGGACGAGGATGTCAGGAACAGGAGTGCCCGACCTGCTTTTGTCAGACGGCGCAACGGCCGGGGGCACTTTTGTCAGGATGTCAGGGTCGAAAGCATTAATTGTCAGGGGGCTCAGCTGCCAGGGGGTGCTTTGTCAGATGGTCGGGCGGCGTTAGTGTCAGTCGTGTCCTTATCCTAGGTTGTTTTTCGTTGGTGACGAACTAAAGGTCTGGCTATGTTATCCCTGGAGCCGTGGTTCATGGAGACCGGCCGGGTCGACCGGCTCGGGGGTTGTCCGGCCCGGCCGCACCCCCTGTTCGGTCGTGGGTTGTGGGCCGCTGGCACGGAAGGATACGCACATGCCTATGTCAGCATACCCGGCGGTACTGTTCGGGCGCTGCCCAAGCGCCCTGCCCCTGGCGGGCCGAGTAACTGCGGTTGTATGCCTCGGCCGGGTGGGGGGAGTGCTGTGAGGTGCGCCCGTTCCCGTGTAGCTTCGGTCTTCCGGGGTGGCGGCCCTTTCGTGAAGGGGAGAGTTAATGGGGTATGTCGGCGGATCCGGGCGGGAGTCGGACTCTTACGATCTTTAGGTCGTAACACCTACGATCTTTAGGTCGTAACAGTTCTTTTATGTCGTATACCATTGTTATGCACCCCGCCTGTTGTACATGCACCTTTTCCACACTTGTGTAGCTGTAGTTCCTTACATTACTGCTATAGCTCTCTTATGTCATGTTCAGTTTAGTGGCCATGTTAGATGTCATGTTATATCTTGTCCATGCTAGTATGCTACTAATTTCCCCTTTGTATGCCATGTTTCATTTCAGGATGTTAGAATTGATATGTGTAATATTAACAGGTTGGCTTCATTATGTTTCTATGTTTAACTTGTGGCATAATACCTATGTTAATATGTTAGTTATTAGTATGCTAGCATGTCAATCTATGCTTGTACGCCATTCCACGTAATCAGATTCATTATGTTGGTATGTGGTTCACCATTTTATGCCAATATGCCATTTCATGTTAATATATTTCTTTATACTTATACATACGTCCATGCTCACATGCCATGTTATATGTACTGTACCGCATCCATTAAAGGACTAGTTGAGATATGAAATTCCTAATGGGTCACGCGTTGACGTGCCCCACCGTTGACTGTTTCAGGTATGAGTGTTGGTTGGTTGGAACAGAGGGTAAAGCTAGAGTTGGGATAAACAGATAGTCGATAGTTGAGCGTGGGCTGGGTGGTGAGACGAGTTGGAGAGACACTTGTACTCTTTGGAGTTGTTTTGGGGTGTTGATCAGTGGGAATTGTAAACTTGTATAAAAGATGCACAATGGATATTAGATATATATAAGTTTGTTCATTGGTTGTCTCTGAGCTGCACTTTCTGGATGTCTATTTGTTGTCTATGATTGTATTTGTGGAACATTACAGGTACTACCCCAGCAGTGCATAGTTGACTTGCTTTGAGTTTTTGGTATTCTTTCGTAACACTCATTGCTTTAGGAATACCTGTGATGGATTCATACTTTTCGGGTATCCTGGGGAGTTGAGCGCTACATTTGGTGGCCCATGCAAGTCACCGCACTGCGGTTGTGTGAGAGTAGTGCGTGTAGTGTTCCAGAGGTAGTTTAGTCTTAAGGTGGGTAGGAGTTCTGCCTTATGATAAAGCCCTAATATTAGAAGTTTGAGGTATAGAGCCCTGAGGGTAGACACTAGAGTGTTGATCGAATAATAATGTGTGTATATCTATGTGTGTATGTATGTATACCTATACTTCTGTAGCTCTATAATTGTTGAATATGGCTTGTCGAGCATATTGAGATGACATACTCATGTGCATATGACTATGGTATATGTAGGAATGATTATATGGATATGTGATTGTATTAGAAGTAAATGTGTTAATACACGGTTGACTTATAGTAATGTGTAGAATTGAGTTATATACTTGATTGAGGTGCATGTAATGTATAGATGTACTGTGTAGTGGCTATATACTGTATGCGATGTATGCACATGTAGAGTGTGCAGATGCATGTGTGGACCCTTGAGTACCACCCAAGTATGTGTGGATATGTCTTAAGCGTATTAGTATTATGTGTTGATATATGTGATGAGTATATGATACATGTATGGCTGTAAGCCGGTACGCTTACACCTGTATATGGATGAATATAGTTTTGTATGGTTATCTATGTGTATTGATATTGATATGGTAGACTTTGTGCGATGATACATCTGTGAATGTTGGATGGACACTTGGAGACATACCTGATTGTATGTCTAAGTATAGAGTTGCATGCGTATATATGTTAATATATGGTAACCTATGAGGAGTGTGTATCATAGACCTATATAGTTGATTGAGCTCTAGGCGATGTATAGATATGGCATGCCGTTTGTATTTGTAATATGTGGTGTATATGTACATGCTGATTGTGTAGATCCATGTGCGGATCTTTGTGTTCCACTCAGGTATGAGTGGGCATGCCCTAGGTGCATTAGTGTTTTATATCTAGAAGATGTATATGGTTGCATGTCTGGTTGTAAGTGGATACGCCTACACTGAGTGTTTGAATGGATATACCATTATCTGGATAGTTGTATGTGTTGGTACTAAGGTATAAGACTTTCTGTGATGACATGTATGTGTGTGCTTAGATATATACTAGGAGACATACATGGTCATATGTCTATAGCTATATATAGAGATGTATATATGTATGTATGCATATACGCTTATGTGTTTACTGATATATGTCTAATAGCGTAAATAGACATATGGATGTAAGTCAGTATACATGGTTGAAGTATCTGTATAAGTATTTGTTTATCGGTGTACTTTACCTTCGTATGAGTTTGGGGTAGATTGACCATGTATATTTCTATTCACCCTTACCTATGTCCTGAGTTGGAAAGTCTGAGGACTGACTTTAATTTAAGGTGGGTAGGATGTAATGACCCCAAAATTCATATACGTGTATTAATACATATTTTTGAGCGTATATATATGTGTATATATTTTTGGGGAATTCTTATGTATTTTATTTAAATCTGTCAAGCTAAAAAATTGTTTTTAAATAATTTTGTATGACATATGATTTTATTAAATAAAATATATGGGTGGAATACTAATGTTCTTATGAGTATTAAGTATTATTTGTGTATTAAGTGGGTATAATTATTGTTCTAAAAAAACAAAATACTAAGTTTTCCTAAGGGACACCTCCACCTTTGATATGTCAAGAGCTCATTGATCCTTACCTAACCCAAGACTTGGTGACATGCTTAGAGGATTTTAGAGAGATAAGGTGGCTACTCTAGGAATAAAGAAAGAAAACAAAAAGGGAAAAAGAAACCAAAAATTAAAAAGAAAAGGTTTCATTTACTCACTCTCTCTCCAAAGATCAGGTCGAATTCATCCACTCCCCTTGCTCCCTCTTAGACCTTGGGGAGGCTGAGCACCCGTAGGGCTACACCACCCTCACTCTGCACACCCCCGTAGCATCCATGTCGTCGTTTGGGTGTTGTTGCTCATTCTAGGAGCTTGTGGGGGGGAGAAGGAAGAGGGCTTGGAGAAAAAAGCTTGAGGCTTGGAGGATAAAGCTAGAAGAAAGAAGGACATCTAACGTAGGATTTTCATCTCAACTAGTATTAGAGTTGCATGTTTAGTTTTAAAGGAAAGCTTGCATCTTTATTTATCCAAGTGAACTCATGCATAGTCCTTATAAAATCCTCTCTTATGGTTGTTGTTGTGGTTTTAGCTCTCTTTAAGTAAATCCTGAGTTTGTATGATTGTGTGCGGTGAGTAATTCTGCGTTTGTATGGTTGTGTGGGGTGAGTAATCCCGAGTTTGTATGGTTGTGTGCGGTGAGTAATCCTGAGTTTGTATGGTTGTGTGCAGTGAGTAATCCTGAGTTTGTATGGTTGTGTGCGGTGACATTAAATTCTGGAAAAATTATATTCGTATAGCCCTTGAAATTCTACCCCAAAATCATATATAATATGCCATATGTTCAGTACAGTAATTAGGAGTAAAAATTTCATCTTTACAACATGTCGGAATTTTATCCAGTTTGGAACAATTTGGCAAAACGTAGATCAGTCCCTACACACTCCATAGAAATTGATGATCTTGGTCTCGTTGGAAAGATAACAACTTTTTCTACAACTTTCTACTAAGACATGTTTTCGAGATATTAAATGTAACATGTCCTAAACTAGCAATCTTTACAGCTCTTAGAATCTGTCTGAAAAACAGATTCGATAGGTCTCATCAAACAATTCACCATAAATTACTCTGTTCATATTTCTGCATGAAAATTTATAGGTGAATCCAACACAACTATATCTAAAAACTTTCATTTGTATTATATGGACATGTTTAATACAAAATTATGGATGCTCCTTAATTTGACTGTTCTGCTTTTCCAGCAAGCTGAAAGATTTGAATGTTGTTTTAAGCTCTTTTTGACGTTAAACTTGCCAGTAATGTTCTTATCTGTTACATGGTGATATGTGGTTTATGTTCTTGGCACATGCAAAATGATGATGTGAATATGATTATACATTTCATGTCTATTATATGTTGTGGAAACGCCTAAATGAACGGCAAACGAGATACATGAGATAAGAAATGAGAAAGGAAATGCACAAGGCTATGCATGTCCCAGATGTGTGGTGAAATGTGGAAAGAAAAGAAATGGAAAGTGTTACATTTCATAAAAATGACTAAGTCCTCTTAAAGGAGGGTGACGCGGGGTTTGGGGGAAACACAGGTAAATTATTGGTATTATGGAGCAGACAGATGAAATGAATTCTCACCCGATGTGTAACTCCCGGAAGGGGGAGTTTGAGAGGGTTAGAGAGTCCAGTGGTGTACTCGTGTTGCACCATGACTGGTAAATGATGGTTTTCTCCGTTTTCCACTGAAAAACCGAGATTTGTCTCACTCCCATACCTTGCTCCGTTCGGGTGGGGGAGTTAAGAGAGGCCCCTCCTGTGCCCGTCTCGCTGGTTGAGGTACCATTTTTCACCCACCTTGGGTGAATGTCCGACTCCTTAGCGTCCTACGATTTACCCTGGTTCCAAAATGCTAACCAATGAATTAATTGTTAACCCTCATTATTCTTGTAGCAATGGTAAAAGTATGTGTTGTTTACTTGTGTTTCCCTACTATGGTTCTTTTATGTCGTATACCATTGTTATGCACACTGCCTGTTGTACGTGCACTTTTTCCACACTTGTGTAGCTGTAGTTCCTTACATTACTGCTATAGCTCTCTTATGCCATGTTCAGTTTAGTGGCCATGTTAGATGTCATGTTATATCTTGTCCATGCTAGTATGCTACTAATGTCCCCTTTGTATGCCATGTTTCATTTCAGGATGTTAGAATGCCTATGTGTAATATTAACAGGTTGGCTTCATTATGTTTCTATGTTTAACTTGTGGCATAATACCTATGTTAATATGTTAGTTGTTAGTATGCTAGCATGTCAATCTATGCTTGTACACCATTCCACGTAATCAAATTCATTATGTTGGTAATTGGTTCACCATTTTATGCCAGTATGCCATTTCATGTTAATATATTTGTTTATGCTAATACCTACGTCCATGCTCACATGCCATGTTATATGTACTGTACCGCATCTATGTAAGAACTAGTTGAGATATGGAATTCCTACTGGGTCACGCGTTAACGTGCCCCACCTTTGACTATTTCAGGTATGAGTGTTGGTTGGTTGGAACAGATGCTAAAGCTGGAGTTGGTATAAACAGATAGTCGATAGTTGAGCGTGGGATGGGTGGTGAGACGAGTTGGAGTGACACTTGTACTCTTTGGGGTTGTTTTGGGGTGTTAATTAGTGAGAATTGTAAACTTGTATAAAAGATGCACAATGGATATTGGATATATATATATAAGTTTGTTCCTTGGTTGTCTCTGAGTTGTACTTTCTGAATGTCTATGTGTTGTTTTATGCTTGTATTTGTGGAACATTACAGGTACTACCCCAGCAGTGCGCAGTGGACCTGCTTTGAGTTTTTGGTATTCTTTCGTAACACTCGTTGCTTTAGGAATACCTGGGATGGATTCCTACTTTCCGGATATCCCGGGAAGCGGGGCATTACATTTGGTGGCCCATGCAGGTCACCGCACTGCGGCTGTGTAAGGGTAGTGCGTGTAGTGTTCCAGAGGTAGTTTAGTCTTAAGGTGGGTATGAGTTCTGCCTTAAGATAGAGCCATAATATCAGAAGTTTGAGGTATAGAGTCCAGAGAGTAGACACTAGAGTGTTGATTGAATAAGAATGGTGTATATATCTATGTGTGTATGTATGTGTGCCTATACGTCTGTAGCTCTATAAGTGTTGAATATGGATTATCGAGCATATTGAGACGATATACTCATGTGCATATGACTATGGTATATGTACGAATGATTATATGGCTATGTGATTGTATTTGAAGTATATGTGTTAATACATGGTTGACGTATGAGTAATGTGTAGAATTGAGTTATATACTTGATTGAGGTGCAGGTAGTGTATAGCTGTACTGTGTAGTGGCTATATAGTGTATGTGATGTATGCACATGTAGAGTATGCAGATGCATGTGTGGACCCTTGAGTACCACCCAAGTATGTGTGGATATGTCTAAAGAGTATTAGTGTTATGTGTTGATATATGTAATGAGTATATGATACATGTATGGCTGTAGGCCGGTACGCTTACACCTGTGTATGGATGAATATAGTTTTGTATGGTTATCTATTTGTATTGATATTGATATGGTAGACTTTGTGCGATGATACATCTGTGAATGTTGGATGGATACTAGGAGACATACCTGATTGTATGTCTGAGTATAGAGGTGCATGCGTATATATGTTAATATATGGTAACCTATGAGGAGTGTAAATCATGGACCTATATAGTTGATTGAGCTCTAGGCGATGTATAGATATGGCATGCCGTCTGTATTTGTAATATGTGGTGTATATGTACATGCTGATTGTGTAGATCCATGTGCGGATCTTTGTGTTCCACTCAGGTATGAGTGGGCATGCCCTAGGTGCATTAGTGTTTTATATCTAGAAGATGTATATGGTTGCATGTCTGGTTGTAAGTGGATACGCCTACACTGAGTGTTTGAATGGATATACCATTATCTGGATAGTTGTATGTGTTGGTACTAAGGTATAAGACTTTCTGTGATGACATGTATGTGTGTGCTTAGATATATACCAGGAGACATACATGGTCGTATGTCTATATCTATATATAGAGATGTATGTATGTATGTATGCATATACGCTTATGTGTTTACTGATATATGTATAATAGCGTAAATATACGTATGGATGTAAGTCAGTATACATGGTTGAAGAATCTGTATAAGTATTTGTTTATCGGTGTACTTTACCTTCGTATGCGTTTGGGGGTAGATTGATCATGTATATCTTTATTCACCCTTACATATGTCCTGAGTTGGAAAGTCCGAGAACGGACTTTAATTTAAGGTGGGTAGGATGTAATGACTCCAAAATTCATATACATGTATTAATACGTATTTTTGAGCGTATATATGTCCGTATAAATTTTAGGGAATCCTAATGTATTTTATTTAATTTCGTCAAGCTAAAAAAATTATTTTTAAATAATTTTGTATGACATATGATTTTATTAAATAAAATATATGGGTGGAATACTAATGTCTTGCTGAGTATTAAGTATTGTATGCGTATTAAGTGGGTATAGTTATTTTTCTAAAAAAACAAAATCCTAATTTTTCTTAAGGGATAGCTCCACCTTTGATGTGTCAAGAGCTCCTTGATCCTTATCTAACCCAAGGCTTGGTGGCATGCTTAGATGATTTTAGGGAGATGAGGTGGCTACTCTAGGAATAAAGAAAGAAAACAAAAGGGGAAAAAGAAACCAAAAATTAAAAAGAAAAGGTTCACTTACTCACACTCTCCCAAAGATCAGGCCGAATTCATCCTCTTCCCTTGCTCCCGCTTAGACATTAGGGAGGCTGAGCACCCATAGGGCTACGCCATCCTCACGCTGCACACCCCCGTAACATACTTGTCGTCGTTTGGGTATTGTTGCTCATTCTAGGAGCTTGTGGAGGGGAAAAAGGAAGAGGGCTTGGATAGAAAAGCTTGAGGCTTGGAGGATAAAGCTAGAAGAAAGAAGGACATCTAATGTAGGATTTCCTTCTCATCTAGTATTAGAGTTGCATGTTTAGTTTCAAAGGAAAGCTTGCATCTTTATTTATCCAAGTGAACTCATGCACGGTCCTTATAAAATCCTCTCTTATGGTTGTTGTTGTGGTTTTAGCTCTCTTTAAGTAAATCTTGAGTTTGTATGGTTGTGTGCGGTGAGTAATCCTGAGTTTGTATGGCTGTGTGCGGTGAGAAATTCTGAGTTTTATCTAGAATTAAATTCTGGAAAAATTATATTCGTATAGCCCTTGAAATTCTAACCCAAAATCAAATATAATATGCCATATGTTCAGTACAGTAATTAGGAGTAAAAATTGCATCTTTACACCATGTCGGAATTTCATCCAGTCTGGACACAATTTGGCAAAACGTAGATCAGTCCATGTACACTCCATAGAAATTGCTGATTTTGGTCTCGTTGAAAAGATAACAACTTTTTCTACGACTTTCTACTAAGACATATTTTCGAGATACTAACTGTAACATGTCCTAAACTAGCAATCTTTACAGCTCTTAGAATCTGTCTGAAAAACAGATTCGACAGGTCTTACCAAACAATTCACCATAAATCACCCAGTTCATATTTCTACATGAAAATTTATAGGCGAATCCAGCACAATTATATCTGTAACTTTTATTTGTATTGTTGGGCATGTTTAATACAAAATTATGGAGAAATGTGCTCTTTAATCTGACTGTTCTGCTTTTCCAGCAAGCTGAAAGATTTGAATGTTGTTTTAAGCTCCTTTTGAAGTTAAACTTGCTATTAATGTTCTTAATTATTTCTGTTACATTGTGATATGTGGTTTATGCTCTTGGCACATGCAAAATGATGATGTGAATATGGTTATATATGTCTAGTATATATTGTGGAAACGCCTAAATGAACGGCAAACGAGATATATGAGACAAGAAATGAGAAAGGGAATGCACAAGGCGATGCATGTCCCAGATGTGTGGTGAAATGTGGAAAGAAAAGAAATGGAAAGTGTTACGTTTCATGAAAATGACTAAGTCCTCTTAAAGGAGGGTGACACGGGGTTTAGAAAAAACACTGGTAAATTATAGGAGTTAAGAAGCGGACAGATGCTATGAATTCTCACCCGATGTGTCACTACCGGAAGGGGGAGTTTGAGAGGGTTAGAGAGACCAGTGGTGTACTCGTTTTGCACCATGACTGGTAAATGATGGTTTTCTCCGTTTTTCACTGAAAAATCGAGATTTGTTTCACTCCCATACCTTGCTCCGTTCGGGTAGGGAGAGTTACGAGAGGCTCCTCCAATGCCCGTGTCGCTGGTTGAAGTACCATTTTTCACCCACCTTGGGTGAATGTCCGACTCCTTAGCGTCCTACTATTTACTCGGGTTCCAAAATGCTAACCAACGAATTAATTGTTAACCCTCATTATTCTCGTAGCAATGGTAAATGTATGTGTTGTTTACTTGTGTTTCATTACTCTGGTTCTTTTATGTCGTATACCATTGTTATGCATCCTGTCTGTTGTACGTGCACCTTTTCCACACTTGTGTAGCTGTAGTTCCTTACATTACTGCTATAGATCTCTTATGTCATGTTCAATTTAGTGGCCATGTTAGATGTCATGGTATATCTTGTCCATGCTAATATGCTACTAATGTCCCCTTTGTATGCCATGTTTCATTTCAGGATGTTAGAATGCATATGTGTAATATTAATAGGTTGGCTTCATTATGTTTCTATGTTTAACTTGTGGCATAACACCTATGTTAATATGTTAGTTGTTAGTATGCTATCTTGTCAATCTATGCTTATACGCCATTCCACGTAATCAGATTCATTATGTTGGTGTGTGGTTCACCATTTTATACCAATATGTCATTTCATGTTAATATATTTGTTTATGCTTATACATACGTCCATGCTCACATGCCATGTTATATGTACTGTACTACATCCATGTAAAAACTAGTTTAGATATGGAATTCCTACTGGGTCACGCGTTGACGTGCCCCACCGTTGACTATTTCAGGTATGAGTGTTGGTTGGTTGGAACAGAGGCTAAAGCTGGAGTTGGGATAAACAGATAGTCGATAGTTGAGCGTGGGCTGGATGGTGAGACAAGTTGGAGAGACACTTGTACTCTTTGGAGTTGTTTTGGGGTGTTGATCAGTGAGAATTGTAAACTTGTATAAAAGATGCACAATGGATATTGGATATATATAAGTTTGTTCCTTGGTTGTCTCTGAGTTGTACTTTCTGGATGTCTATGTGTTGTCTATGATTGTATTTGTGGAACATTATAGGTACTACCTCAGCAGTGCGCAGTGGACCTGCTTTCAGTTTTTGGTATTCTTTCGTAACACTCGTTGCTTTAGAAATACCTGGGATGGATTCATACTTCCCGGGTATCCTGGGGAGTGGGGCGTTACATTACACAAGTGACCAAAAGAGAGTGGCGAATGTGGTTTTCCTTTGCAAAAATGAGAGCAACAATTGTGGGGGGAGGGGGGAGAATGAAAATGACAAGAAAAACAGAAAGAAAATAAAGGGAAAAAAATGAAGAGAAGAAAGATAATGGAGATGGCTTTCTAGACTATTCTTTTCTTTTCTTTCCTCTTCTTATCTTTTCTTTTCTTTTCTCATTTCTTCTATTTTTCTCTCTAAGATTACCATGAGACCTATGGAATGACTAAACCACCCTCGTCATTTACCCCTCCAACATTTAGGATATTTACAAGTTGCCATTCCTTTATACACACACACCTTTTCTTTGCACACATCCATATCTAAATTAAGAAAATGTCCCTACCTCAACCCCTTTCACACTAATCTATTTACACCAATCCTACACACCCATTCACACACATACACACACCATCATACAACCATATTCATGCATCACATATTCATGCATCACCTCACCATTCATACATGTACACTACACCTACATTACTAAACACACTATATTACTAATACATAAGCATTCAACAAGCATCCATGCAAGCAACCAATAAGAATACACCATTAGCATCAATTAGTAGCACTTATAAGACTAATAGTAAGTCTAATTACTAGTACTCTTCCACATAATCATACAATATTACTATACCACTTCATAGTTCACTGCACACACTATATGTACAATTAACCATATAAAGCGCACGCAATTATGTACTCACTTGTATACAAGCATATATACAATACATAGTACATAGATATACACTCTATTTTCACACAAAAATATATGCCTTACGTATATGTCACTCTGGGCCATTACAAGTCAGAGCCAGGAGATCTGAGTGGGACTCACAGTGGATCCCATCTGTTGATCATGGCTGGGGCCTACCACTGTGATTAGCATGCCTATGTCTAGAAATTGTATCTACAATGTCCCCTTGTCTTCCGGCTCGACTTGTTGATCCAAACCACACAATTGAGGTTGGTAGTGGAGAGGCAATGAAAATTAACAAAATGAGAGAGAGACTCAATTCGCCTAGCTATACCAACTGATCATGTGATATCCAAGCTGTGAGGGTTGTGCCTGCTGTGAGGGTTGTGCCTTAGACAGAGAGAAAATATCCATCATGTCTGCTGACGTTAGCATGTGCTCCTCTGGACACGATGAGGTGGAGTTTGTGTGATCTGCATTTAATGCTGGATTTGAATTGTCGGGTCTATTTCCTGAATAATTGATGACGTAGTTGAGGCTGATGGGTGAAAGCTGATCAGTCACGAGGATTAACGGCCGTGGTTGGTGTAGAGAGATGATGCACTCGAGGCTATTTATCTCTGTGTGAATAGCATAAACATCTTGTTCGAAATAACAGTAAGCTGTTTGATAATAATTTATCTAAGTTATATTATAATGTAGTAAACATTAGATATTAACTTAGGTAAAGTCCTGAGACTTTATGCAAGGTCAAACATGTATCGAGATGAGTATCTCAATCATGGAGAAATGTTTGGCTGTCTGAAGCATAAGTTTAAAAGGGTGTGTGGTCGTAGATGTTTCGAGACAAGGATATCGAAACATCGGATAGACCATTGTGTCTTAAGTCTTCACCGTTTAGCGGTGGCGATGATCTCATGATCGTTCGACTTGGCGAAGTCGAAGACGAGACACAAGTGCTCATTAGAGAATGAGTTCACTGAACGATCCACAAGAGTTATCATATGGTTAAATTGACCAATCTGTCAATGATAACTCTTAGTGATGATAGGCAAGTTGGTCTTTTGACTAGAGGTCATTTTACGAACCTATGCGTGAACGGTGCCACTTAAATCACTGACCTAGCTTCGAGGCTAGGCCTGTCAAAAGTTCTTTGATTGGGTGTCACTTGAAGCGTACGAGGAGAGTATTGACCAAGAGATGATTCGTCTCTCCCGGTCAATAGGAGTTAGTATCGTAGAGTTAGTTCGGTCTTTAGTAAAATCTCTGATCAGAGTATGTTGGAAGAAGTCCAACATTAGTTGACTAAAGATCGATAGAAACTAACCGGATTCAAGTTATTAGGGATGACAATTTGACCATACCCTAGACTTGATCTACACGACATAGTTTAGACGAAGAGACTAAAACTACAGAATTCATCGTAGACATGGTCAGGGTGGTCCCGACAATACTCATGTCGATGAGTCAACCACATAATTATGATTCTGAAGCAGGGACGGCAACCACTGCTCGTGTTCACTGCCGTATAGGGCTTCGAGCCCAACCTGCTATAAGGATCAGGCTGTAGAGTCTCACACAGAGTGCGACCTTCGTCTAGTAATGGGTAGAAACGATTAGGGAGAATATGCATTTGATGCAAGGGATGGAATATTGCATTTGATGCAATATAATAATTTAAGCTTAGATAAGGACTATTTTGAATTTGATGCAAACCGGATTAAACGTGTCGTAAATAGTTTACGGCAATATTTAATGAAATAAACGTAAGAAAAAGTTCACGGGTAAGACGGGAATGTCCCGATCTTAACCCAGGTTCGAACGGCTCCAAATCGGACACCAAATGCTCAAGTTAGAGCCAAAACAGCCAAAGGAGCCCAAATGGGTCAGCCCAACAGGTTTAGGCTAAACCCAGATTGAAGATGGGCGCGGTCACCCGCTTGGAGCGGACACAAGCCCGCGCCCACTACCAGCAAGAGCAGGCATGCGCTAGGAGCGGGCGCCAGCCCGCGCCCGCTTGGAGCGGACACAAGCCCGGGCCCACTACCAGCAAGCGCAGGCATGCACTGGGAGCGGGCGCTGGGAGCGGGCGCCAGCCCACGCCCGCTCCAGCGGGCGCAGGCATGCGCCCCAGCGCACACGCTGAAGTTATAAATCGGAGTGTAATCGGAGTCCGTTTATAACTTGATGCAATTAGTCAACTTCTAGGATGCTGCTAAAATCCTAGAAGTTTACTAAAGTTTAGAGTTAGTAAATTCAATTTAGTTAGGAAAAAACGGCGAGTCAATCGGAGTCCGTTTGACCCTCCAATTGATTGCCCAAAGATCAGCCCAAAGTCACATTTTCGTGCAAAATCCAGCCGCCACAAATCTGGGCTCGAAGCCCTAGGAAAGGGGCCCCACTGTGCTGAGGCGCGTGCAGCACACGTGTCTCGAATTCGAAGTAGTAACTCCGATTTATAACTTGATGCAATCAGAATAGGTCCGTGTGTTTGACACTTAATCAAAAATGATTATGAACCATCTTAAATTAACCAGTAACTAATTTAAATTATTATCCTAAGGTACAATGAACTGGATAAGATTCAGGGAAATAAAATATTATGAATTCCGACAGACCAAGAGAATTATTTGAATGAGATTCAAATGGTTGGTCTAACATGAACATAGAAACCCCTTAAGTCTATACTGTAGACGATTTTAGCAGATCCACTCACAAAGGCTCTACCACATGAAGTCGGGAAAACTTATGTATAAAAACGTTAGGAGATATCGAGATAAATGGGCCTGAGTGCAAGTGGGAGATGTAGAGAGATGATGCCCTCAAGGCTATTTATCTCTGTGTGAATAGCATAAACATCTTGTTCGAAATAACAGTAAGTTGTTTGGTAATATTTTATCTAAGTTATATTATAATATAGTAAACATTAGATATTAACTTAGATAAAATCCGGAGACTTTGTGCAAGGTCAAACATGTATCGAGATGAGTATCTCGATAATGGAGAAATGTTTGACCGTTTGAAGCATAAGTCTAAAAGGGTTCGTGGTCGTAGATATTTCGAGACAAGGATATCGAAACATCGGATAGACCATTGTGTCTTAAGTCTTCACCGTTTAGCGGTGGCGATGATCTCATGACCATTCGACTTGGCGAAGTCGAAGACGAGACACAGGTGCTCATTAGAGAATGAGTTCACTGAACGATCCACAAGAGTTATCATATGGTTAAATTGACCAATCTATCAATGATAACTCTTAGTGATGATAGGCAAGTTGGTCTTCAGTCAGGGTGGTCCTGACAATACTCATGTCGATGAGTCAACCACATAATTATGATTCTGAAGCAGGGACGACAACCACTGCTCGTGGTCACTACCGTATAGGGCTTCGAGCCCAACCTGTTGTAAGGGTCAGGCTGTAGAGTCTCACACAGAGTGCGACCTTCGTCTAATAATGGGTATAAACGATTAGGGAGAATATGCATTTGATGCAAGGGATGGAATATTGCATTTGATGCAATATAATAATTTAAGCTTAGATAGGGACTATTTTGTATATGATGCAAACCGGATTAAATATGTCGTAAATAGTTTACGACAATATTTAATGAAATAAACGCAAGAAAAAGTTCACGAGTAAGACGGAAATGTCCCGGTCTAAAACCAGGTTCGAACGACGTCCAAATCGGACACCAAATGCTCAAGCTAGAGCCAAAACAGCCAAAGAAGCCCAAATGGGTCAGCCCAACAGGTTTGGGCTGAACATAGGCTGAAGACGGGCACGGGCACCCGCTTGGAGCGGACACAAGCCCGCGCCCACTACCAGCAAGTGCGGGTGCACGCTGGATGCGGGCGCCCGCTGGGAGCGGCACGAGCCCGCGCCAGCTCCAGCGGGCACAGGTGCGAGCCCCAGTGCACGCGCTGAGGCGTAGTAGGGCCCCTTTCCTAGGGCTTCGAGCCCAGATTTGGGGCAGCTGATTTTGCACGAAAATGTGACTTTGGGCGATCAATTGGAGGGTCAAACGGACTCCGATTGACTCGCCGTTTTTTCCTATGCATTCACCATTGAACGCCCTTCAAATTGATAGGTTGTATCAATCATGAAGCTCAACGGTGAGGGAGTTAAAATTCACGGAAGTCTGGCCTTGTGAAAGGCAAACTAAATTGAATTTACTAGCTCCAAACTTTAGTCCCACATCGAATTTTGAGTAAAGAAGAGGGGTCAGCCGCCTATATAAATAGGGGTCTGCTCTCCTCCTCAAAACTCGTCCCAAGCTCAAGATCTGAGCGGCTCCCGTAAATGTTGGAGCACGCTCGGATCGAAGCTTAAATTAATTCGTCTTCTCCCTACATTTATGCCTTACTCCTGAAGAGCTCTAGCAAAGCCACGAAGGAGTTCGGATTCGGATCCGAAATCTTGGCGAAGGCTTTCATTCGCATGAAACTTTCTTCGGCGCGTGGTTGGCTCGGCGACACGAGGATTGCTCGCCTCGGTATGCAGAGCGGTTCGAGGAGCGGTTCGAAGAGCGGTTCGAGGAGCATCTCGGCATGGGACGGGGAGCGGCTCGGAAGACGGTGCGGAACATCTTGCCTGTCCCAGGGCAAGATTCTGGGTATATGTTTTAGAAGCTTTCGTTTTAATTATTTGCAGTAGTTTAGATCCCTCTTGGAGTGGTCAGTTCCACCCCGAGTTGGCAGAGATCCTGGCTAAGGGTCTTGTTCCTTAGGGCTGCATGTTAATTAGATTAACATAATTTTATTTTCCGATGCATATTTTTGCTTCTGTGTTCCCTCCGACTTAGGACGGGCAAGGATTTGTGCCCTGAGGGACCGCCAAAACCCTTCAGTTGGTTCCCTCGTAAAGTGCCTTGATTGGACGGGTACCACTGCTTCCCACCGGTTGTTGAGCAGGTTATTAAGAGGGGTGGTAAGCTAGCAGTGCGTACTTGTGCTTGTCTCCTGTGTCTTATTTTTTATCCCTTTGCGATGACACCATGTCTAGCTACTCCGACTACACTGGCTACACAGGCTCCCAGATCATGCCTCCTGAGCCTTTGCCGTAGTCGTCGTTAGAAAGAGATCCATCTCTGGTCGAGTCTTCTGAAGCACCGTCCCAGCCAAGAAGGGTGGAGAGGATCGTAGCTGAGGAAAGAAGGGGTGCCTGGGCAGTGTGGTCTACCCATCACCAGCCTACTGCTAAGGCTAGGTAAATACTTCCAATGGTTTACAGTCTATTCTGATGACGGGGAGGTTGAATCCCACCCGCGAGCTCTGGCAGAGTCATGCAGAAGAGGAAAGGGATGCAGACAAAGGGTTGTCTATTGAGTTACTGTCGAAGAGGGCATGAGTGGCATCCCCTATGCATGCATCAGGCCTGCCACCCCTGAGGCGGGATATGTGCATGCCTCTCAGCCAAGGGTGACGAATAGGGATGAATTGCATGTTGAGAGATATATGTGTCCTCGAGGTAATTTATCTCTATGTATATATACAAACATCTTGTTCGAAATAACAATAAGCTATTTGGTAAAAATTTACATAAGTAACTAATAATGGAGTCTTCTATTATAACTTACGTAAAGTCCTGATAGTTAATGCGAGGTCAACAAAGTATCGAGATGGAGATCTCGATCATGTAGAAGTGCTTAACCGCTTGTAGCATAAGTTTAAAATCATTTGTGGTCGTAGATATTTCGAGAGTAGGGTATCGACATATCGGATAGACCATCGTGTCTTTGTTTTCACCATGGATTGGTGATGATGATCTTATGGATGTTCGACTTGGTGAAGCCGGAGACAAGACACATGTGCTCATTAAAGAATGAGTTCAATGAACGACCCAACGAGCGTTATCACATAGTTAACATAAACTCATCTGTCAATAATATCTCTCAGTGATGATATACAAGTTGATCATTAGACTTGAGGTCATTGTATAAACATGTACGTGAACTGTGTCTCTTAGATCTCTGACATATCTTCTAGGCAAGCCATGTTGAAATGTCTTTGGATGGGTGACACTTGAAGCGTGTGAGGAGATTAATGACCAAGAAAGAATTCATCTTGATGGGGAGTTAGTGTCACATGTGTTAGTTCGGTCCTTAGTAAAAACTTTGGCCAAAGTATGTTGGAAGAAGTCCAAAATTAATAAACTAAAGACAGATGGAGACTTACCAATTTCAAGCTATTATAGTGGACAGTCGACCATACCATAGGCTTAGCTAAGCGACATAGTTATGATGAAGGGACTAAAACTGCGGCATTCATCACAGACATAGTCAGGTGGTCTCAAAAATACTCATGTCAATAGGCTAACCACATAAGTATGATACCGAAACAGTGACGACATCTGCTGCTCATGGACACTGTCGTCTAGGGTTTCTAACCCTACCTTTAGTAGGGTCAGGTTGTAGGGTCTCATACAGAGTGGGACCTTCGTCAAGTAATTGGTAGGATAATGAAGATAATACATACGATGTATGAGAATTAATTATTTCGCAAATGATTTGCGATATAGGCTTTAGAACATTTAATAACGTGGGAATAGTGCATATGATGCATTGGAATTAATATGGTCGCAAATGTTTGCGAATAGGACTTCGGTCATATATGTTGTGACGTGAAGAACGAGCCTTGAAAAGCATAAAACAAGCGCAATCCGGGGTCTGGGAAAGTCCAGGACCCATTTGTATGGCCTAAGCTCAGTTGGTGTTGAAAACAAAGAAGAAAAAAGTCAGGGGGTCGAAAGCCCTCTGCCTGGGCGCCTAGGCCTAGGCCAGTACCCAGCGCTGGGTTTACGCCAAGTGCACGTTGGGCCAAAGCCCATGCGAGCAGGCTGGGCCCGCCTGCCTGCTATGTGCGGGTGCCCGACCCGCCCAGCGGGCGGGCGTTCTTGACCCGCAAGTGGGCCCACGTGATATTTCTGCTGCAGATTCAGATCTGCACATGGTTGTGCAGTTTTTTGGCGATCTTTGGAGCTTCGTTTGAGGGGTCAGCAATACTACGAAGGAGTTCAGATCTAATCCGAAATCTTGACGGATGATCCACTCAATGTGAAACTTTATAGAGCACGTGGTTGGCTTGGCGACAAAGGTATTGCTCGCCTCGGGTCACTGTCCAGCGCATGGGAAGCGGTTCAGCCCTAACACTGGGCATTGGTTCGTGAGGATCAATGTTCTGCTAACATGCGGAACAAATGTATGTCCATTATTATTCATGCATTTATAATTACAGTTGTTGAACCATTGGGCTAGCACTCAAGACAAATCGACCGATGAAGGTTAAGGCCCACAAGAGAAGCCTGACATCGACTCGATCAAACCCCGCCAGCCAGTCACCCGTTGCACTTCCATCACTCAAACGTGGGATTAAAAGCGGCCTCATAAATAGCGGGAACATGGGCAACGTTTGCTCCTATTAAAGGGGGGAGATCATGGCATCATAATGGGTGGCCGTTATTTCACCAACGTCACTAAAAGGACACATGATGTCTATAAATACCAAAAGGTTGTAATTCCCTAGGTACGAGATCTAATACATAGATTTTATTCTTTCAGCTTTTAATTCTTCCACTAAGAGCTTGCGACGACAGATCTGAGACGAACCTCCGTGGGTTGATCTCAGCTACTCCAAGCTCCCTCTTATCCTTAAGTTTCCATAATAACTTAAGCATCGGAGGGGATTTGGGTCGGGACCCAGATCTGACCCTCCCTGACGTTTCTTTGTGGTGTAGATTAATGAATCTCAATCTCCTGCGAGGGTCGCTTTCGAGCTTCCCAGTCTCGATCTATCGACGTACAAGTTGTTAGAGGGTCGATCAAGCACCGCATCCCAACCAACGTCCATCAACCGACCCTGGTTCTACCAACCTAGGGTCACATTCAACTCGCTGACGGGGCTTCGACTCAGCACAAAGGTTCCACGTCAGCTAGACAACTGTGTCGATCATTTTTGGCCTTAACAGTTTGGCACCGTCTGTGGAAAATCGTTAACCAGCTTGACATCCCAAAGCGATCAAAAGCTATGTCGACTAGACCCAACAATATCGGACCGATCCAAGGTCTGAAGGAGAAACAAAAAGCGAACAACGTCTTGGTGGAGGACACCTTGGACTCTACGTCCCCATCGAAGCAGCCAGCAAAGGCCACCAAGGAGCCTAAAGTGACACAGAAGGAATTTACCCAATTCACAGAGCGGGCCGATAAGAGTCTCGGTGTTTTGGCGACCTTGATACGCCAAAGCATGGGAGATCCATCACTCTTTAATGAGCACCGTCACCGAACCCGACCCTGACGCAAACTAGAGGCGTAGCCTTGCTCAGGGAACAAGAGATCCGAGAGCGGATCGGCAAGAGATCAGCATGCACAATACAACCCCCACATCCCACCAATACAACGGCATGTGGATTGACAATCGTGTCTTCGGTTTCCATGGAGAACCCGCTCCTTCCTACTATAAGGAAGCGACCTACCACATCATGGATCAGGTAATATACATGGCTTCCCATAGTTATAACCCCCTCAATCCTACAGGTGGATATAGGAGGAGAGATGAGATCTCGAACACATATTCAGGAGCTAATTACGTACAAGGAGGAGAAGGAAGAGCTCTACTCATCCAGTCCACTCTTCAGCGAGCCCCACTGAAAAAGAATATCACTTCCGCTCCCCCTCTTCCGAAGTTCAAGATCCCTGCCTTACCAGCTTATGATGGAAGAGGAGACCTGTGGTCGCACATCCATAAATATCTGAACGTGATGCTGCTTCATGGGGATGACGAGCCATACCTTTGTCGAGCCTTCCACGCTACCATATTCAAGAGGGTAGAAGGCTGGTACGAAGGGTTGCCCGACGGCTGTATCGGGTCATTCGATGAATTAGCTGATATGTTCTACAAGCAATTCGTCGCAGGTCGACGTCCTAAGAAGAAGTCCTCCCACCTCTTCTCGCTCAAACAAAACGAGAATGAGTCAATTTGAGCCTTCGTCCAAAGATTCATTGACGAGAGGCTCGATGTAAAGGAGACACCGGATGTAACTGTCATTGCGGTGCTCACTTAAGCAGTGCGGAACAAACATCTACGAAGGGCACTCCATCAGTTCCCTCCTAATAACCTCGCAGAGATGTTCAACATAACAGATCGGTTCACCATCTCCGAAGAAGCTGAGGAACCGGCTGGAACTAATGAGAAAGGCACTCCCGACCGCCGTGGATACGCCAGGCAAGAGAAACCAACTTAGGGAACCCATCGCCAAGAGTCTCGAGACAAGAGACCCAGACAGAGGAGCCCTCGAAGTAAGGAGCGCCCTACTCATGCAAATCCAAGCGCTCCCATGACAGAGGTCCTCGCTTATGCATTACGGGAAGAGCTGGTCCAAGAATCAGTCAAGAAGGGCAAATACGAGAAGAGAGACGACATCAAATTCTGCAAGTACCACAATGACTATGGGCATGATACCGACGACTATTAGACTCTAAAAAGAGAGATCGATTCACTGGTCAAGCGTGTCCATCCCAAAAACCCGGCCAACGATCAAACTAGCACGAAGGAGAATGGTAAGATGACAGGGTCGCCTATCACCAAGGTGGTCGACTAGCAAGCCTCCGAGCTCAGGATCGAATAAGAAAGGCGTGGGACAAAAGAAACTCCGACGAAGTTCGAAAACACCCGTACGTCTTTAATTTTTAATTCCTTCCAATAAAGCATGTTTTCTCATCAAGTAAAGTTTTGAATCTTTTTCCGAAACCAAGCATTCATGAATGATGCGAGTGCTAACCCATCATGCTCCCCACTAAAAGGATCCGATCCATGGGGAAGCTGGATAAGCCGAATCCATATTGATGAGACTCGTGCGAACGACCCTAATGCGTCATCAGCCGTAAGTCGAAGGGGCCAACCCTTCGCCACTGAATGACTACCCTGACATGTCGTCAGCCATAAGTCGAAGGGGCCACCCCTTCGCCACTAAACGACCATAATGCATCGTCGGTCGTAAGTCGAAGGGGCCACCCCTTCGCCACTGAATGACTATCCCAACATGTCATCAGCCATAAGTCGAAAGGGCCACCCATTTGCCACTGAACGACTCTAATGCGTCATCAGTCGTAAGTCGAAGGGGCCACCCCTTCCCCACTGAACGACTACCCTGACATATCGTCAGCCGTAAGTCGAAGGGGCCACCCCTTCGCCACTGAACGACCCTAATGCATCGTCAGCCATAAGTAGAAGGGCCACACCTTCGCCATTGGATGACCCTAATGCGTCGTCAGCCGTAAGTCGAAGGTACCACACCTTCGCCACTGAACGACCCTAATGCGTCGTCAGCCGTAAGTCAAAGGGACCACACCTTCGCCACTGAACGACCCTAATGTGTCGGCAGTCGTAAGTCGAATGGGTGACCACACCTTCTCCACTGAACGACCATAATGCATCGTCAGCCGTAAGTCGAAGGGGCCACCCATTCGCCACTGAACGACCATAATGCGTCGTCAGCCGTAAGTCGAAGGGGCCACCCCTTCGCCACTGAACGACCCTAATGCGTCGTCAGCTGTAAGTCGAAGGGGTCACATTTTCGCCACTGAACAACCCAAATGCGTCGTCAGTTGTAAGTCGAAGGGCCCCCCACCTTCGCCACTGAACGACCCTAATGCATCGTCAGCGTAGATCGAAGGGGCCACCCCTTCACCACTGAACGACCTGAATGCGTCGTCAGGCGTAAGTCGAATGGGCAACCCCTTCGCCAATGAACGACTCTTCTGACATGTCGTCAGCTGTAAGTCGAAGGGGCCACACCTTCGCCATTGAATGACCGTAATGCGTCTTAAGCCATAAGTCGAAGGGGCCACAACTTCTCTATTTAACGACCCAAATGCGTCGTCAGCCATAAGTTGAAGGGGCCACACCTTTGCTACTAAACGACCCAAATGCATAGTCAGCCATAAGTCGAAGGGGCCACCCCTTCGCCACTGAACGACCCTGACCATATCGTCAGCCGTAAGTCGAAAGGGCACACCTTTGCCACCGAACTACCCTGACCATGTCGTCAGCCGTAAGTCGAATGGTCCACACCTTCGCCACTGGACGATTCTCTTGTGTCGTCTGCTATAGTCGAATGGCCATCCCTTCGCTACTAGACGACCCTCTTGTGTCGTCAGCCGTAAGTCGAAGGGGTCACCCCTTCGCCGCTGAACGACTCCATCGTGTCGTCAACTGCGAGCCGAGGAAATCGCTCCCTCGCAACTAAACATTATGGTCTATTTCTAACATGGTTCAATAGCTTACCCTTGATCATCTTGAGCCAGGGTATAACCCATCAAAAGGGGCCATCAAGCCTTATGACTACACGACAACGACAAATAAAGAGATACAACGACAAACAAGGATTCACAAGTCAACTCTTCTTGTGCTTTTTCTACAAAATTGTTTTCGTTTACATATACATTATCCTACATCTACATTATCCCATATACATTCGAAAATTGAAGTAGGAATAAAAGGAGCGCCAAGATTCTACAACGGCTGGCTAGTCCCTTAGTCTCCTTCCAGCACAACCGCGGGCTCTTGGTCTCCCGAAGCACCGACTCCTGCATTATCGCCCGTCATGGCAACAACTTCGCCAATGGGAGCAGCCTCCCCTGTGACCTGACTCAATTCGTCGTCATCGAGATCCTAAAATAGCACCGAGATCCGGTTGATCTCAGCAGAGAGGTCAGTGAATTGGGTTTCCAATTTCGATTGGCATCGCTCGTAGCCTTCCATGTACAGCTCGTCGAAATTGGGAAATGGATCCTTGAATTCCTGGATTGCCCTCTTCGCTACGACCTCGACGCTGGCTTTCTCCTCAAGCAGAGCTTTCTCCGCCTGCTCCCTCAAGGCAGATTGATCGACTTCTCTTTTACGAGACTCTCTTAAGTCATGCTCGAGCTGCTAAATGTGATTCAGTCACCTACCTCCAGGGTCTGGTCCACCTACATGGGGCGAAACTGGATGAGGAGAGGGCTCGACTATGATATGATGCGGTGGAGATGGAAGAGCTGAAGAGGGTGGCAGCTGAAAGTCTGTCGGAGGCGCCAGGGGCGGAGCTGCGCTTGACCTCGGGCCAACTATGTAAATTTTTCTTTCTTTCTTTTTTGTTTTTGCCTGTAAGCCGTATGGCGGTAATTTTGTAATGTTCTGCCAAAGTGGAATGAAAAACCCAATCCCATTTGTTGGACAGCTCTGGTTGTTTAGAATTGTATTGTCTTGCGTTACTTTGCTTTGAGTTATGCAGTCAGGCTAGGAGAGCAGCGACACCTGAACAGTACTACTGAGGAGAGAACCAACAGAAGGCCCCAGCATGGGTTGGAAGCTTAGTGAAAGCATGGCATTGCATCAATCGTTGATGCAGGACACTTAGCTGTAGCGGGCCCGAACAAGTTTTGTTGGGCCAAGATTATCCTCTTGAAAAGATCTGACATATATGATAAGGAAGGAAGGGTTAACTGCGCTGGGACGCTGAGGTCGAACCAGTGATGAGCCCCAACATTGCACCGAGCACAACCGATTACATACATTAGTAGATTGAAATCAACCATTGCCCGACAAAACGACGACAAAGATCACCTTTCTCAATGGTCCAAATTTACTTCTCGTTGTTTGATGTGATCACCACAATTTTCTTTGTTTACGTGTGTATTAAAGATTGTAGTTGGTTTTGTATTTAATTAATAGTAAGATAAACTTGTATTGAAATTGTCTTTTGGCTCTTATTTTATCTTTTCACATTAAGTTTGGATTGCAATTGTATTGACTATTGTATTATGATTTATATTTTTAATTAAATAGGGATATATTGGATTTATATTGAAAATTACATTATATATTTACTTTTTTGATTAATGCGATGTAACAGAATTATATTTTAGGTTTGATTAGAGTTGGGGTTGAAGGGGTGCATGTATACCTCGTATGATGGTGTGTGTATGACATGGGGGGTGTGCATGGATATGGCTGTGATTGACAACCAGACTATTTTATCTGCCATCACTTCGTCATATAGTAGTCATGAAACAAAGAACCAACGGTTGTTAATTTTGGTCAAAATTCAACATGCACACACTGTCCATACAGTAAAAAATTCATTTAGATTTGATGACATGGCAAAATTGGTCAGCTTTGGTGAATATTTTAAAAAATTTTTGTAAGTAATTTAAATTTGAACTTCTTTCCCGAAAATTTGTCATATATGGAGAGTTTCCATGTACTCAATGTGCACACTCACAGTCACACCGTTAATTCCAACTTAAAAGCATTTTTAAGCTGCCGCTTCCCTCTCAAAGCGCTTAATCTAAAATTATAGAAACAAAGAGGGAGAGATTGTTTGAAAAGATTGCGGTTAATACAAAGCCAACGAAGCTAATTAATGCATTAATTCACTGACAAGAACCCACTCATCTCTCTTTCCACTTTCCTTTTTATCACTCCTCCCTCCGTTTGTTTCCACTTGGTTAAAACCCCCCAAAACCCCCCTTTGTTTTCTCTCTCCGCCCTAGTCTCTTCGGATCTGTTTCTCTATCGTCTCTCTCAATCTTCGGCAAATCAAGAAGACTTCAATTTTCTTTGCTAGTGATCTTTAAACCCCAGCTCGAGCGAGGCTTTTTTTGGAGGAATGCGGGCGCAGTGATCGATCATGGAGGCCAATGGTGAGCTGAATCGGCTCACCGGCCGGTGACCAGATCGTTGCTCCTTTCCGGTGACGGTCTATTCGTAATTCTCGGACGATGATGCTTGCTCTCGCGCTGATCTCGATGTGTCTTCTTAGCGCGAGTTCTTGCTGTTTTGGTAAATTTTCAAGTCTTTCCTAATCCCCCACCCCAAAATATTGTGGTAAGGTTTGGATTTCTGATGCATAGTTTGTGAAATGTACTGAATTTGCGGTGAATGGGACTGTTATTAGGAGTATTTGTTTGCTGTGAAGTACGGGGAGTTGGAATGTGGAGGACGAGGAACATTGATTTACCTAAATTTGGGTGTTTTTGTTACTGCATGTATATATTATTGAAAATTCTGTCCAAACATGTGATGATTTCATTGAAAGAGACTGTTTGTGGGTTCGCCAAAAGTTTAAAGATTTTTGATTGAGACTGCAGGGTTTATGATAGTGCTGGATTTGGTCGTTTATGGACAAATTCGTTTTGGGGATACTTAGTATATGTCTATAATAAGATATGGGGGGTTCAGTATGATTCAAATTGAAAGGGAGTACATTCTCTGGATTTTTTTGCATGCATACTTGGCAGCTATTTTAAGATCCATATTGAAATATATGATATTTATGGCATTGTTTATGCATGTATAAGTGGCATTTGGTCCGAATTGGGGTTCCATTCAAAGTGTCACACTGATGTGGATCCGACTTCATTTCAAATTGATCTTTTAGTGTTCGAGTCAAATTGGTTTTATAATTTATGAGTTTGGTTAGATTTGGTAATTTGAGTCCTTTTAGAGTTTCCTATTTAAAGTAGTTTGAGTCCTTTTGAGTTTATTGTTCTAAGCAAGACTTTTAATTTTATTTCATTAGGTATTTGAGTCATATTAGAATTCTAAGTAAGTGTTGTAATATGAAATTGCCTTTTCTCATATAAATATGGATATGTATTTCAACCCCTTTAATGATGAATGAGATATTGAATAAAAATTAAAGTAGTGCAAACTTTCTTTGTCACTTAAAATCTTGAGCACGAGAGGTGCAAGGGTGGGCATGACAGTTTGAACACAAGATCCGAAGAAATCTTCACATGCGAGGCATTGAATTTGGTGATTGTTAGATTTCCATGATTGGAAGTGATGAAGATCAAGTTGATCATAGTTAGAGGTAGTTAAGATTTTATTTGATTTTCAGTTAAAATTCTATTTCTATTTGTTTTTATTTGTTACAATTTTTAGTTACAATTTTAGCTAAAATTTTATTTGATTTTATCTGTTAGAATTTTAGTTAATTTTATTTGAAATTTTAGTTATTTGGTTTAGTCACACATCGGATGGGAGAAGATTTGTTTACAGTTGTAAGCCTATAAATAGATTTTGAAACTTATTATATTTGGTAATCTGTGAATGAATGACAAGAATTTGCTTTGAGAAAAAAGATTTCTCTTTTAAATCTTTCTTGTGAGATGCGAGTGAGTAGACATGTGAGAGCCTTGGCGGGAGTCCTAGATTTCTAAATCTCTAGAATGCTAATTTGTTTGAGTTGGCGGAGGATGGCTTGGGTGAAAAATTCTCAACATCCATTATTTCTTTATAATCCTAAAGAAATCCCCAAGTTTCCTAATTTGTGCTTCCCAAAATTTCCCAAAATTTCCAATTTAGAATCATAGATATATTAATTTATTCATAGTTTCTCTCTTTAGATCTTACATCCCGCATCAAATTTGGTATGAGGGCCGAAGTCATGTTTTATTTATTTATTTATTTTGACACTTGATCTTTTTCTTCTTCATCTTTTCTTTTTACGTATTAAGTCAAAAGAATTATTTCTTTTCTATCAAGAAAGGAAAAAAAGAAAAAACGAAAAAAAATGAAGGATGTTGTGAAGTGTTTTCTGGGGGAGATCCCAGACCTTTATTTATAGTAGAATAAAAAGAGTTCATACAATGGTAGTATACAATGTTTGTGTAGGATACAAACACCTAATCCTCTATAGGATAATATATTTATAACACACCTCCTTATCCCGTCATAAGTGTTAACTCTGCTCATGAATACTTCAGGATTCTGAGCATCGTATGATTATCACAAGGGGTGGATACTTCAAGAGCATGAGTTAATGTGATTTGCCTTGTTTAAACGTTTGGCTATGGAAAACCATGTGGGAAAAATCATAGCTAAGAAAAAAGAGTACACATCTCCTTTACCTCCCCCTGATCTGTACAAGCCATTAAGCTTTCAGCTCTCTTAGTCGTTTTACATCATTCTTATTTACATCATTTTGAAAAATATGTACAAATTACAGATATCACCATTATTAGGTAGCTGCTGGATACAAAAGAGCCCTGGAGAGGTATGCTGTCTTGTCGCATCTGATGTGGTCTTCTCAAAATTGGGGTAAGCATGTGGCATGGTCTTCAGACTATGTAGTCAGCTCCAAATCACCAGCCTTTGACCCAATCATCACTGGGATGTGATGTACCATTAGGCACACCTAAACACACCCATGGTTTGTTTCTGGAATGGTGAAGATCTAGAATGATAGGATGCTGTTGCCTTTATAGTTTGCTTTACAGATGTACAGTACATGGCCGTCTCACCGTAGGTACTTAGTTTGTGACTTCTCATTACGGGGTCGGGCATGCAACATGCACATACATAAGCCTGAAGGATAATTCTTTATAGCATAAGTCCAAATTTATTGACCCTTGGAGGTAACACAGAAGATGCTTAACTCCAGTCCACTGGCGCTTTGTGAGCGCTGCACTGTATGTGGCTAGTGAATTTACTACAACTGCTATATCGGGACACGTGCAATTAGCCAGAAGTGCTTTGATTGCACTTAGATAAGGGACGCCAGGACCTAGAATATCATCCCTCTCTTCCAGCTGATAGAAGAGGTCTTTATGTACATATAATGAACATACTACCATATGTGTACTTATTGGATGACAATGGTCCTTGTGTTAATTCTTCAACACACTCTGGGTGTATGAAGTCTAATGTAACATGATTTTATCTTTTAGAGAATAAATCCGTGAGCCATGACTTATCTTTATTTTGCCTAGGTCTTTCATATTATATTTGATAGTCAGGCTTGAACAGATATTTCGGTTTTCTCTTCAGGAGATCCGATGAGATTTAAGTTGTTTACAACTATGATCTCACATCATGTTCTTTGCTCTTTATAAAAACAACCTTTAGGATAAATCCTTGCTTTGTCAATAGATTCACTTGGTTGTACAATATTTTATCTTATTATTTCTTCAATAGAATAGACGTCTCGAAGTCTATTCAGGGATTTAAGGAAATGAGAAATTTATCTTTTTCCAGATATCCATATGTCTAAGCTGTCACATCATCCAATAACAGCATATCAAAAATTTCCTTTGCCAAATCGTAAGGTATGCGTACTTTATAATTAGAAAGTCTGATGCATCATTTATATAAGTGAGTTAAGCTCATCATTTATATATTGCTTTCGGCTTCGGCCGTAAGGACTGGCGGCCGCTAGGCCGTCGCCCTGGGGTCGGCGGCCATTGGTCGCCGTCCTCTTTCCCATGGGGGTGGGTCGGCGGTCGGCGGTCGGTGGCCGCTTCCCATCCCCTAAAAGTGTTTTTTCTTTCGATCCTGTTCGATTTAGGGTATCGTTATTCGACAAATTATCGTGATCATGATAAAAAAATGGCTGTGTTTTTAGGTATACCTCAAGATCGAAGAAGATGGACGTGAGGTTGTGATTTGTCGTCCGCGCGCGGGCAGTCCTTTGTCGTCCTTGAAAGCTTTTCCAATGTCCGCGTCCTCTCTTCCAGGACGAGTGTGTTGATAACATGTTGTGAAGTGTTTTCTGGGGAAGACCCCAGACCTTTATTTATAGGGGGAATAAGAAGAGTTCATACAATGATAGGATACAATGTTTGTATAGGATACAAACACATAACCTCTACAGGATAATATATTCATAACAAAGGAAAAATTTTTAAAAAGAAAGAAAAAATCAAAAAAAAAGAGGAAAAAATTAAAGAGAGAAAAATAAAAAAGACAAGAAAAAGGAAACAGAATTCAAAATAGAGGGAAAAAATTTAGTTGAGCTCAAAAAATCATTGAAAAAATTTCAAAAAAATTTCCGCAGCTATTTTTCATGTTTTTCATTGTCCTCCTTTCAACATTCACTTTCTTAAAAAAAATCTAATCACGATTCTTCATCATCATCTCAGCCTCAAATCAAACCCCATTAATCCCATACACTCATTCAGCTTCCCCAACAAACAATTTGTTTGATGTACTGAAACTAATTGTATGTGTACAATGACAACTGCTATGTATGCTATTCTCTTTCGACAAATTATAAGCATGACATGTTCAGACGGGTCCCACTCTTTTATAGCTTCGATGATAGTTATGTATGTGATGATTGTGGGAGTATCATTTAGAAGATTTCTTCTTATATTTTGACTTCTCAATAAAAAGAAATATATATACACATATCACAAGTTAAGGGAAGAAGCATTATTTTGTTATTAGCAACTTTAGGTTCCTTTTCGACGTGGTCTGTATTCAAAATCGCTCATCGATGTCGGTATCTTTCCAAGCATCGATTAATCTATCAATCATCCCAATAATTCTCAAGTCCAAAGGTTGAGAAAATTCTACTGGAAGAGTTACGTGAGAGCAACACCAAAATTTAAATGTTTGAACAATTGAAGAGGAAGCAAGAGATCAAAACCACGCCAGAGCTCCCGATAGAGCTCGAGCAAGAAATTGAGATGGAGTGTGAGCCTGAGCTGAGCTCAAGCCAGATCCTGAATATGAGATTGAGACAAAGCCCAAATTGGAGCCCGAACCAGCATTATAGTCAGAGTCAGAGCAATAGCTAGAGCCAGAGCCAGAGTCTCAATTTGATCTTGATCTAGCATCGCAATCCGAGTTAGAGCCTTATCTTGAGTCATTTGTTGATCTTGCATCAGAATTACAGATAGAAACACCACTGCATCTGATTGATCACATCAATTCGTTCTTTTCGATCTGTCACAGCCATCAACTAACTAACTTTACATGTCCTCCTTTTTAGTGATCTTGGTACATTCTCCCGAATATCCTCACCTACTCCTATATATTTTTTTGTTCATTTAGTTTCCAATTTTAAAAGATTTGCTGGATAATATCGGGTTATGTTCTCCTACCATCATTCACCAAGTGGTGAATTTTTTAAAGCTAGTGAGAATGATGAGAATTAAGTTGATCAAGTTCTAATTAGTTAGTGTCAGTTTAGATTTTTTTAATTTTCAGTCGAGATTCTATTTGTTTTTATTTGTTAGGATTTTTAGTTTAGATTTTATTTGTTTTTATTTGATTTTATCTAGTTGATTTTATTTGATATTTTAGTTATTTGGTTTAGTCCTACATCAGATGAGAAAAGATTTGTTATAGTTATAAGCCTATAAATAAGCTTTGAAACTTATTTTATTTGGTAATTAATGAATGAATGAAAAGAAATTACTTTGAGAAAAAATCTCTTTTAAATCTTTCTTGTGAGAAGGAATAGAGTCGACACACACAAGCCTTGACGGGAGTCCTAAATCTTTAAATCTCAGACATGCTGATTTGTTAGAGTAGACGGAGGCAGTGTTCTAAATATCGGATATCGGTCGTGTATCGGCCTAAGAAATTTGATATTGAATTGCGGATATCGGGGATATATCGGGGATATTGACTAAATATCGATGTGTCATATCAGATGCTTAAAAATGATGACATATACAAGCATAGATGTATTTAAGAAAATATAAAACATACTAACTCAAATAAAAAATATGTTTTGGTTATACTTCTCTCGTTAAACATGAATATCGGGGATATTGACTGAATATAGGGGATATTGACTGAATGTCAGAGTGTAATATCAGAGGCTAAAAAATGATGTCAAATAAATGAAAACATAAAAAAGATAAAAAATGAAAAATGAAAAATTCAAAAAAAAAGAAAAAAAAATGAAAAAACTGAAAATGGTAAAGAAAAGTAGTACATACTAAACTTGATCTGAAAATCCCTTGTGAAGATCGAACGTCGGATGTTAAAGCTCGATTGACTGAAAAAACCCAAAATTGGAAGGAAAAAATATAAAAAACTAAAAAAGGGCTTGACTACTCACCTTGATCGGAAAACACTTTCTTACAACGATTGAATGCTAGACACCAAAGCTCAATCGAATGTTTTCGGAAATTTTCGCTGGACGGAGCTGAGCGGAGCGACGTAAGGCGTGGAGCGGTATGATTAGAACTAGGACAAATCAGCGATTATCTCTCAAAAATCCCAATGCCTTTCGTCGTTTTAAGTAAATGATTGGGTCGGATGACTCGGGTTGGATCCATTTTAAAGTAGACGACCCGCTAAGTTTATTTTTTAAAAAAATCGTGAATTGCGGCCGATATTTCAAAGGGATATTTTGGCCGCAATATTGTCCGTAACCTGATATTGCGGCGATATTTCCCCAAATATCGGAAACTGCAATATATAAGCCTATATCGTATCGGCCTAGTGATAAATCCGATATTGCGGTTGATATATCGGATATCGGTCCGATATTTAGAACATTGGACGGAGGATGGCTCTGGTTAAAGACTCTCAACATCCCTTCTTTCTTTAGAATCCCTAATTTTTCCTAATTTGTTTTTCCTCCAATTTTTCCAATTTCCCTAATTTGGAACTCTAGATCTATTAATTTATTCCCATTTTCCTCTTTAGATCTTCACGTCAAGAAGCCTAAAACTTAGTTATCCTATTATTTTCCTTAGTTCCTCCCCAATTTCCCCCACATTGTATTCCATTCCATGCAAGTTTGGTTTCAGAGCTAAAGTCTTCATTTTTCTCATCGACCCTTCATCATCTTTCTTGGTGTCACGCACCGCTTTTCATTCTATTGGGAGTGAGAACGTGAACGGGCCGCTGATGTGCTTAAAACAAATAGGAGTAATTTTTAAAAATCTTTTCTGTCCTCTTGGTCTAAACATAATGATGCGTCTGTGAATACAACGTCAGATCCTTGTATGCTTATTCAAGAAATAGTACAGATAACATTTTTACAATATCAAAGCATCTGAAAATAAAGCACAACATAAGTCTAGTATGGCCAAAACAACATAGCCACAAATTATATTATTCCAAATTCTAATAGTATAGCCGCGAAGGTGATCATATACTTTTCAGTAGGCAGGTACTCCACGTAGTCTTCGAGCACTGGCTCGACTTATGCAGCAGTATCTTCAGTGAACTCACTATCAAAACGTGACGAACATTTCATAAAACAACAAAATAAAATGCCTGTTAGCGAGGTTTACTCGGTAAATAATCTCTGTAACAGAAAGGTTAAGTAATTTAATTAAGCCAAGCCGAAATCAAGATATAACCATAATCAATGTTTGCATTGATGATAATTGGAATTCTAACTTGATCCAGAAGAACACGGCCAGTCAGGTTTGGCAAGGAGGATCACTATCCCCGTAGGGTGATCCAGACTTGGACATAAACGATCCTAGACATCGGCTCGAGGACCAATATTAAGAATCCCAATTATCAACTTCTGCTTCATCGATTCAGTTATAACTTTACAGACGAGCAAGGTATTAGTGAATAGAAGTATATAACTAGTTTAATTTGTAAGAGCGACAACATGATGCGGCTAGTAATTGGAGGGAGGTGGTATTTGAGTAAAATAACAAATATGTGTGTGTTTTATTTAAGGGGGGTTGAGCCGGCCCTAATTGTTATGTGAAAATTGTTGAGTGAATTTTATTCTACTTTATTCCTTAGATGAAATGTATTAGGCTTTCCTATCCTCCTAGATTAATTCTTATCAAGTTGCTATTTTATTCCGTAGTCGTTAAATTAACGAGTAGCCTATTTTTAGCATTAAATAGTTATTTTCAGATCTGGATTTTCAGATCCAGATCTAGGTTCGCATCAATTGGTATCAGAGCATTAGATCCAGGGCGAGCACCCGCGCTATGTAACGATCAGAGAGGAAATGAGAGAAAATCAGGTGAAAACCGAAACAAAATTGGCGGCGATAGCGACATTGTTCATGATCATCAACTTAAAGATGGATCCAAGCAAAAAGGAGCCGCTTTTGACAACAAATAAAAATACAGGGCTAGATCTGAAGATTCTAAGTCTAGATCTACCAGATCCGGAGCCAGATCCTGAGCTTTCAGGCGTAGATCCACCAGATCCGGAGCCAGATCTGGAGCTTTCAGGCGTAGATCCACCAGATCCGGAGCCAGATCTGAAGTTATCAGATCCAGATATGGAATTATCAGATCCAGATCTGGAATTGTCAGATCCAGATCCGATAGAGACGGAGGAAAGTGGTGCAGATCTGAAGCCGGAGGCTGTCGGCGATCCAGATCTGAAATTTTCAGATTCAGATCCGAAAGAGACGGACGAAAATGGTGTAGATCTGAAACCTACAGCTGTCGACGATTCAGATCTGAAATTTTCAGATCCAGATCTGAAATTTTCAGATTCAGATCCGAAAGAGACGGAGGAAAATGGTGCAGATCTGAAGCCTGCGGCTGTCGGCGATCCAGATCTGAAATTTTCAGATCCAGAAAATGTGATTTTTAGCGAGGAAGATCCAGAAAATGAAGAAGACGGAGGCTTCGACCCGTACAACCAACAGAACTGAGCGGATTCACAAGGGTGGGACCCTCCAGAGTATTTGTGGGGACCCGACGACGCTTTTTGGATCCCGCCTTGGCCCGACGATTTTTTCCGGACTTCGTTGAAAGCGGTGGGGACCACTCACATCCGTTTGACCCGGGAGGAGGATTGCAATCGACCTGGTAGAAGGGATGGCCCACGGACATCATGCACCACCTTGAGGACAATGTGGATTTTCAGGGGCGGAGTAGTGATGCGGCTAGTAATTGGAGGGAGGGGTTATTTGAGTAAAATAACAAATATGGGTGTTTTTCTATTTAAGGGGGTTGAGCCGGCCCTAATTGTTATGCGAAAATTGTTGAGTGAATTTTATTCTACTTTATTCCTTAGATGAAATGTATTAGGCTTTCCTATCATCCTAGATTAATTCTTATCTAGTTGCTATTTCATTTCGTAGTCGTTAAATTAAGGAGTAGCCTATTTTTAGCATTAAATAGTTATTTTCAGATCTGGATTTTCAGATCCAGATCTAGGTTCGCATCACAACAGTTAAACATTTGATAGCAATTTGCAACCGGTGAGGAAAAGACTATAAGATGTTAAAGCAGTATTTGGTAACCAACTGTTCTAGTGCTAAGTCTTGTCCAAGAGTATGAAATATGACTAAAATGCGTCCCCGTCACGTGAGCTACCAGTGACGCTACTTACCGACACCATAGGGCGACGGTCAAGTTACTAACCTCCACGTGTGTTGGAGATATTTGTCGGGTGGATATTATCACTGCACATCATCTGTGACCATAGACTACCCCAATCTCACAGGTCAAGTCAAGTGTCCGGTCAAGTACGTGTACTCTATCTATTGATATTACATGTATACCCATATAAGGTCCATTAGTCGTTTAGTCGTTTCTGTTCAAGTGTATCGTATTAGATGCGTACAACCTTTACATGGTGTCTCATGAGTCCATACAAAATTTCTACAGAATTTCATAATTTTACAATTACAATTTATAATTTTTCACTACATAATAACATGCAATTATGCTAAGAAATGTACGCAGAAATAGTCAAAACTAAACAGATGAGTATATTTAAGCATAAAATATTTTTAAGGCTAACATGTATTTTCAGAATTTTAAAATAATTATTAGGCATTTTTCTTAATTTAAATAGCCAAAAAACGAATTTTTAAATTAAGAAAATGATTTTCTGATTACTTCGGTGATTGGTTCAAAATGAACGAAGCAGAATTCTTTAAACAAGGTATCAAAATGACCGTCTCATCTAGCACTATAACATATAATTTTTGTATATATCAGTGTGCGTGAAAAATTAATGATATTAATTTTTAAGTGAAAATTGCATAATTAGATTTTATCTTTAAAAAATTATTGCGGAAGATATATTTGTCTGATTGCAACGAAACCAGCACCAATGCATTCGTTGCGACGCGCTGGATTTTCTGGTGCTCTCAGTGTATTTTTTGATACATAGATAATTTAATATGAATTTAATCTGATATTCTCTTATAAAATATATGCGTTTATACGTATATACGTATTAATTACGTATGTTACTGTGCACTCCTCACCTATATCACGTTTACTGTGCATTCCTCACCTATATCACATTTACTGTGCACGCGAGCGTGCGCTGTGGGTTCTTGCGTTTGGTAAAGGTCGTCGGCGGCGACTGGCGGGGCGAGCCGATTGGCGAGGGCGCGATGGGGCTGAGGGCGGTCGAACGGCGGTGCGAGCGGTGGCAGTCGGTGACAAACGACAGCGGAAACGCCGGGGCAGCGTTGGGGGGGGGGCTGTGGGCTTGTTGCGTCGTTGACTGGGGACTGTCGGTGTTCGGGGCGGCGCTTGCGGCTGGTGCATGGCGGCGGTCCGATGAAGGCTGTCAGGGGCTGCCTTGGCGGCAGTCGGAGCAGCGGGAGAGGGTGAGAGCGTGGAGCTCGGGCTTTGCGTGGCTGATTGGGAAGATGGAGATTAAGGGGGGGGGGTTTAATAAGTGTTAAGTATGTATTATAATATTAATAATATTAATTATGTGTCATTAAGAGTTAATGTGAGGGTTCATGAACCACGTTTTAATTTTGGGCTACTAGGTTAGGGTAATTTAAGTTAGGTAAAAACATAATTAGTTAATGTAAAAACGTAATTAAGGATATGTAATTAGTAAAATAGTATTATTATATATTATTGTTTTAATATTAGATTATCATTTATCACATATAACTCTGAAAAAATTCCAGAAAAAATGCCACGGGTTTGTGTCATTGCGAGGATCATGAAAATGAAGTCCATTTCGAATTTTGAGATACGAAAATACGAGTTTCGGGCCAAAACATTTGGGGTATGGGTTTGCGGGGTCTAGGTCGATTTGACTACGTAAAAATACAAAAAATTATAGAGAATACTAAATTACTAAGAATCATATCGTAAAAGTTCGAAATCATTTTGATAACATTTACATAGAAAAATAATTAATAAGTCTATTCTAGTGATATTTAAATAGAAAATATTATATAAACTATTTAAAAATATTTGATGATACTTGAAATTATTAAAATATGCTCAATTTTGACGATGCAAAATATTTTTATAATTGATTTGAAACTATTTTTGATATTATAATCCTGACAAACCATTTTAAAATCACATAAAATCATTTAAAAATACCTTTAAAATTATAAAAATACGTAAAAAATGAAAATACACGTACTAATGGCTACATGCCATTACATTTGTCTTCTTGAACTTTTTTAGTTTAGAGTCTCTTATCTGATTTTTATTCGAACATCAAAAACACTTTTTTGTTCTAGTTTGTAGCAAAAAAATTATTCTAGTTTGTAGCCAAAACATTTAGGCTAATTTTCAAAAAACTAACTTTATTTTTCATCGTTTTCCTAAAATAAAATACTATATGAACTTTGAAAATGATAGAAAACTAGCATGAACTTCATTTTTTTCCAAATTAATCCTCTAATGTCATTAATAGAAAACTAAGTCTTTCAAAACATGCACAAAATGCACAAAGTACTTCCTCCATTGTTTTTGTAAGTCTCAAAAAATTGTCTCAATATTTGAATTATATTTTAAAAAACTAACTTCTTGTAGTGATTCAGATGGCTAATTTTGAAAAAAATAAAGTTCAAGGTAGTTTTTAGTTATTTTCAATGTTCAAAATAGTATTTTGGGAAAATAAAAAATAGAGATAGTTTTTTTTTGAAAATTAACCAAAAATGTATTTCGGTTTACTTTAGGCAAAAACACCAAAATTCATCGCTAATACTATTCATCATCTTCATGAAGAAACTATCCCTTTATCACCGATGAACAACCCAAATACAAACACTAACCCCAATTCATAATTCCATAGATCGCCACCATTTGTTGCACCTAAAACATCTAAAACCAAAACCCTATCCCACACAAAAACCTTAACTCAATTCCAAACTCTAATATCAGTCCCTTCCCCGTAATTACTTGATAACATCATCATCAACCTTATCTGCAATCTTTGTCAACATCACCATCATATTCTTTGACACCTATTATGGTTGCAACATTCTTCATCGACTACTGCTTCGATGCCTTCAATCATCATCGTAATCATCATTGTCGCTAATCCTACCACTATATACACCTCAGTTTCATCTTTGCCATCGTCTTTGCCGTTGTAGTCTAATCCAGTTAGCCTCATCTTTTCCGTCTCCGTCTGTTTCAAGATCCTGAGTTCTCTACATGTTCCTACAGTTTTGGACTCGGCCTGGGGTCACACGTCCAAGGTGAACTTCACGTTGCGTATCGTACTCTTCTATTATAAGTTACAACACAAACTTTTCTTGTTTTATTTTCGATGCTAGGACCTGTACCATTGTTAGACCATACCAGGTTAGTACTCTCTTGTTATAACTTTTCCATTGTATGCCTATTAATTCCTGCAAGATAAATAATTAACTGTTTAGTATAGATTTAATCTATTTTACTAATAGTGGCTCAATAATTATTGTTTCTGTTAGGTGACGAGCGATTTGATGAGGATACTCCATAATACGAGGAGTCCGAGTTTTCTGTAGATAATGCACAGTTCTGAGCATTGGATCAAGTACGAGAGTTCTTATTATTTTCCTTTATTTGTTTTCCTTCGGAATTTTATAGACGAGAGTTGTAGTTTCTTTTATGCTTTAGACATTGAACTTCTTTGAAATATGAAATAAATTGAGTACTTCCGTTTTTAGAAATATTTCATGTTTGTCTCTGTATTGACTTCATTGGTAACTGCAAGACTTGCAAAATTAATATGAGTATGACGGCACCCGAGTCTGGGGCGTTGCAAATGGAGGCCCATGCAGGTCCATGCAACCACCTCGTGAACAGTATATGACAAATAAGAAATACATATAAAGTACTCAAACTAAACTGACATTCTTCTTTGAAATACAGAATGTCAAGGGCATATAACTAACGTACACGTACCGTTGGAACAACTCCGTTGTTATCAACGAGGACATGATATGTAATCAAGGCGATGGGAGCGGTTCTGGTCCCAACAACAACAATGCCAACATCGTCAGCAACGATACTGAATCACCTTCGCTAGAGCACTTAACGCCAGAGGACATCATGTTTGTGATTTATGGTCTGCAGCAGCAGTAGGCCGATATGATGAAGCACGTCATGCTGAAGGACTTACGAGCTAAGGGAGGCGTTTAACAGTTCCGGGCACCGAGTCCGAAGAATTTTAATGGGACGGAGGGTCCCCTACATGAAGGGGAATGGCCGAGTAGCACCGAGGATAATTTGTGCGCCGCACGGATTCCAGAGGACATGTGGGTAGCAGTGCAAAGTTGCAGCTGGTAGAGGGCGCCAAAATCTGGTGGAGGCAGAATAAGCTCGCTTGGGATTGCCACTTGAATGGACTGTCTTCACCCTAGTCTTCAATGCAAAGCACTTGTCACAAGTGAAGATCGAGTTGCAGAACAAGTTTATCAATCTGAAACAGGGCTCAATGACAGTTGATCAGTACGACGTGGAGTTTTCTAGTTCTGCAGGTGTGTAGCTCGATACACTGCAGCGGATCATGCATTTACGTTATTCTTGCAGGTTTGCTCCAGAGATGGTTACGACGCCATTGAGTCGGGCCATATGTTTTAACAAGGCCTGAACGTAGGAATTCGGAGAAAGCTGATCGTGGTGGATCTGACCACACATGCCGCAGTACTGTCAGCGGCTCGGAAGCATGCGTATGTAGAAATAGAAGCCGCACAGAAACAAATATTGGCTGCACCCTCGAGGTGACTACCCCCAGTAATTTCTGTAGGGACCCAACGACAGCTACATTGGCCATCACAACAAATCCTTTTCAAGAAGCCAACACCATCACAACAACTACGACGACGTGTCACCATATGTCACTATTGCAACAAGCCTAAGCACATCAAGCCAGCATGCAGACTCTTTCTGAATTTGTGTCTCATCTGTGGAGCGAAGGATCACAGTCCCAGGGATTGTCACAGAGGGGACAGAGACCAGCTGTCCCAGCCCAGACTACTGCACCAACTGCTGCTCCAGTTTTAGTAGGGAACAATCAGCGTAGGCCCCCACTTCATCCACAGAAGAAAGTATTTCATCAGGCGAGGTTTCAAGCTCCACCGTCCAAATGCTGGGCACTTACTATAACTGTAGAAGAGGCCGATGGCACTGACTAAGTTATCATGGGTACATACTTTATAGTTTTAATGTCCTTCATTTTCATAACTTAGCACATATATGCTTAGACTTAGTATTCGCGACTTTAGGTATCGTACTAGGCGCTAGTAGACCAGTCCTCGTCCTATTTGACTTAGGAGCTTCCCACTGCTTCATGTCGAAACAATTTGTTGACTAATACCCCATTCTCGTTTCACCACTTGCCTCTTGCTGGGATGTTAACATGGGCAACAGAGTACTGACTAATGCATGTTTTTCCTGCCCTATAGTAATCTGTGGACGTGAACTATATGCTGATTTTATCGTCATCGACATGCCAAATTTCGACGTCGTTCTCGGGATGGACTGGTTGGCGACACACCATGCCACGATTGAATGTCTCAAGGGAAGAGTGGTGTTCGAGATATCCAATCAATATAGATTTGAATTTGTCAGAACAGAGAGACTAACAAAGTTTAGAGCTAGACCGACGGCGACAACGTTGACTGCCACGGATATTGACACAGCGAAGCCAAAGATAGTTCAAGAATTTCAGGACATGTTTCCAGATGCAATTGTTGGGTTGCCTCTAGACCGCGGTATTGTATTTGTAATAGAGCTAGTGCCTGGGGCCTAAACCTACTGTAGACAGCCTTACCATTTGGCACCATCTGAATTGGAAGAAGTGCAGACGTAGTTGGATGATCTCTTGCAGAAAGGGTGGATACGATCCAGTGTGTCCGCTTGGGGTGCTCCAATATTATTGGTGAATAAAAAGGATGGAATAGGCGGATGTGCATTGAGTACATGGAGCTGAATAAGGTCACAGTGAAGAATAAATATCTCCTTCCCTGCATCGACGGCTTATTTGATCAGCTTGGGGGATTGAGCGCCTTTTTAGACTGGAATTGAGGAGCGGTTTCCATCTGTTGAGGGTGAAGGAGGATGTTCACAAGACATCATTCGGTACATGATATGGACACTATGAATTTTTGGTAATTTCGTTTGGTGTGTCCAACGCATTGGTGTGTATTTATAAACCTCACGAATCAAGTATTGTACGTGTATCTGGACAAGTTCGTAGTGGTTTATCTTGAAGATATACTGGTATATTTGAAGGATGCCCAGGAGCACGCCAGACATTTGAGGACGGTTCTAGAGACATTAAGGCGGAATAAATTATATGCTAAGTGCAACAAGTGCGAGTTTTGGCTGAACAATGTGACTCTCCTAAGCCACATAGTTTCGGGAGAAGGAATTTTTTGAATCCAGATAAAGTTGCATTCATTCAAAACTGGCCAATACCTAAGTCCGGATCAGAGGTTCGAAGTTTCTCGGGATTAGCTAGCTACTATATGAGATTTTTCAAGGACTTCTCAAGGATCGCAGAGCCTATGACTCGGTTGATAATGAAAGATGTAATGTACGTATGGACAAAGGCTTGCGACGATTCATCCCAAGAATTGAAGAGATTGACGGCTGTGCTGATATTGGTCAATGCAGAGCGCGTATGTGAGACTTTAAGGTGTTTTGCGATGCGTCCGTCAAAGGTCTTGGGTGTGTGCTTCATCAGCACTGGTGCGTTGTCGCATATGCATCAAGACAATTGAAGAATCACGAGAAGTATTACACCACTCATGTAACGCCCAAGAACACTCTTAATAGTTTTGAAGGTCTTGCAGGTACCAGTAAAGTTAATATAGTTTAAACATGAAATATTTGAGACAAGGATAAAAATACTCATTTTATTTCAACCTTCAAATGAATTACAAAGTCTAGAACAGAAATGAACTACATGGTTCAACTAAGCAATACTGAAAGGAAGAATAACTGAAAGAAATGTAAAAACTCTCCTGATAACACAGAAGCTCAAAAATCAGCGTCCTCAACAGGAAAATCGGACTCCTCGTACTGTGAAGCCTCCTCTCCGAGCTGGGTATCACCTGATGGAATTGAACCACCATTAATAAGCATGGCTTCAATCGCTCCTGCACCCTCTCAATTCTAAGTTATCCCATACCCATGATGTCATGTGTAGTTGTTCTAATTCTAGGGTGTCAAGTATCGTGTTAATGTATCTAATTCCTAAATTACATAATTGGAGAGAGGTATGCAAACTGTGTTCCGGATTGTCAGGTCTTGTGTATATATCAGGCATACCAATATCATTTGTATAACCACGTTGCATAATCCCTATTATGTAATTTAGTATAAGTCAACAACTTAGACTTTCAACCTTTCACAAGTCTGGTCTCATAAGCATAATCTTAACTTTAGCATTTAAAATTAACAACCTCAGAAAAACATATTTAAAGCACATGACTAAATGACACAATATTAATGGCGGAAGTAAAAAAGGAAAGATGAAAATCTACGAAATGTAATTAAAAAGATAAAGAAAAACTATGAATGAATCAGATTCATGTTGGCACATTTATGGATTGTGGTCTACCTGCCTAGAGGGGTTGGGGTTGCTCGGATCAAGATTTTTGCATAAAAGGTTTACAAATTTAGGCCGAAAACATTGTAATAAGGGACGTATATATTTCCAGCACTAAACTGAACTTATGAGGGCAAAGGGCAAATCAGAACTGAATTCATAAGGCGAACAGAATTGAATTCATAAGGCGAACAGAACTGAATTCATGAGGAAAAAACAGAACTGAACTTTTAGGGCGAACAAAACTGAATTGTATAAGTGGAAACTACGGGCAAAACAGATCTGAATGTATACAGCAAAAACTAAACCCAAAATCAGCCAACAAACACTTCCAGATCATCATGCAGACAGGGCCAAAGATACATGCAATGGACTCACAACAACAGAACGCATGCAACAGTAACAGAGGTAACCAAACAAACTGAACCAAAAGTACATGCGGCCGAACAGAATGACCAAGAAAAACTGAACAAATAGACATGCAGCTGAACAAATGCAATTCTCTGACCGTGCCTTCCCCTCGGCGGCCGACCATGACTAAGCATCTACGCAAGGGTCTAAACGAAGACAGCGAACAACGACAAAAACGCCGTGAGACTAAACTAGGTGCCAAACGATTTCATCGGGGAAAATATCCTTTTAGGAAAAACGCATGAATCATCATTTTTATTGAAAAATAAATTAATAATTAGAAGCTTAATAGGGATCGAATCTACCTGAACCAAGAATTTGCGAAAGAAAATAAGAGATCCGAAGCCAACAGAGCAAATTCGAAAACCAAAAGAGCAAATCCGAAAGTCCCAGGGCAATTTTGTAGCCCCAAGAGCAAATCCGAACCCAAGGAGCAAGATTGAAGCCCAAAAGCAAGATCCGAAATCTCGAAAGCAAAGAACAAAAGCTTTCGACGGGAGAAAGATAATTTTCGCTTACCGAAACCCTAGAAAACTTCCATACAAATAGAGGAGAGGAGAGAGGACTTATCACTGGAAGATTGGGATTTGAAATCACGAGAAAATCTCGCGAGGAGATCACGTTTTATCGGGGGGTCAGGGTTTCGAAAACCCTAGGAGTTCGCCGCCGTTGCTTCTCGTGCGAGAGAAGAATCGAACGGATGAAGAACGAAAATAAACGGGGCTCGCCTGGGCTCGGGTCGAAAAGAGAACGAGAGAGAGAGAAAAAATCGGGGGGTTTGGGTTCGCCGTAAGAGAGAGAAAGGAACCCAAAGCATCTGGGGTTTTTTGTGTTTGGGGCTGGGTGCGTGAGTGAGTGGGGGAGAGTAAAAGAGGGGGTTTATTTTAAGTGGATGTGGGCTTGTGGGCCTGGGTTCTGAAACAAAAAGGAAAACAAAAAAAAGAAAACAAAAACTGGGCCTTTACAACTCATGATCTTGAGTTGGTGGCCGTAATCTTTGCCTTGAAGATCTGGACACTTTTTTACTTGAGGAGCACGTGAAGGTATATACGGATCATAAGAGCTTAAAATACCTATTCACGCAGTAGGGGCTGAACATGTGACAACGGTGATGGGTCGAGCTTATGGTGGATTACAACGTTGACCTTCAGTATCATCCTAAGAAGGTCAATGTAGTACCTGATGCATTAAGCCGGCTTCCAGCTGTAAAGACGCTTACGATACAGTGGAGGCTGCATCAGGAGATCCGTGCAATGGAAGTAGATGTTATGTTACCCGGATTGACTTTGTCATTGATGAACATCCAGATACAACCAACTCTGATAGACATGATAAAGGCTGCCGATGCAGATGATATAAAGCTTCAACGGATCAGAAACATGGCATTGACAGGACAGAGACCAGAATTCCAAATACATGCAGATGTGTTTATGAGATATGACAGCAGATTATGCGTACCTTCGGGAGATGTCAGAGAAGAGCTATTAAAGGAAGCACCCAGTTTTTCGTACTCCATCTATCCGGGAGGGACAAAGATGTACCAAGACTCGTGACAACATTATTGGTGGCACGAGATGAAGAGAAGCGTGACACGGGTTGTGGCTAGATGTATGGTGTGCCAGCAGGTAAAGGCTGAACATCACTGTATTGCTGGTTTGTTACAACCTCTGCCTATTCCCGAGTAGAAGCAGCAACACATCATGACGGACTTCGTGACTGGACTACCAAGAGCAAAAAGCAAAGTGACGCCGTTTGGGTGATTGTTGACCGGTTAACCAAATCGGCCAATTTTATTTCTTTCAGGGTCGGCCAATCTACAGAGACTCTTGCCAAGAAATACATGGAAGAAATCGTGGACTGCACGTGGGTTCCAATGAGTATAGTTTCAGATATGGACACCCGGTTTACATCTCACTTCTGGAAGAGTTTACAGGAGAAGTTGAGTACGTAACTGAAGTACATGCGTACCATTCTCAGATGGACGGACAGTCAGAGCGTACTATTCAAATTCTGGAGGACATGTTGCGAGCATGTATGTTGGATTTCAAGGGGTCATAAGAAGATCACTTACACCTTGTGGAATTTTTCTACAACAGTCATCATGCGAGTATTGGGATGATGCCGTTTACGGCTTTATATGGAAGAAAGTGTTGGTCGACCTTGAGTTGGGACGACATCGGAGATCGAGAACTGGTTGGGCCCGAGATGATTGTAGAGGGAGTCGGCATGGTACGAATTATCAGAGAGAGTCTACAGGTGGCACAAGACCGATACAAGCACTGTGCAGATTCAAAAAGACGCCATTTGGAATTTTAGCCTGGAGATCACGTCTTTTTAAGGATTTCAACCAACAGAAGTATGATTCGTTTTGGTCGCACATGAAAACTTAACCCACGTATATTGGGCCCTTAAACATGCTCGAGCGTGTGGGCGAAGTGGCATACAAACTTGCACTGCATCCATTTTTAGAAGTGGTGCATAATGCATTACACATATCTCAGCTGCGGAAGTATGTGGAAAACCCGACTCACGTGGTCGATCATTCAAAGATCACAGTACGGCCAGACTTGAGTTATGAATAGCAGCCGGTAGAGACTATTGATCGTCGACAAGAGCTCTCAGAAATAAGACTGTGGACTAGGTCAAAGTGATGTGGCATCACAACTCACTAGGAGAGACTAACTGGGAGCGAGAAGAGGGGATAAAGAAGCGTTACCATACTTATTTACCGATATTTGATTCTTTAAATTCCGAAGACGAAATTTTTTTGAGGATGGATAAGGTGTAATGACCTAAACACTGCCGGCCCATTAACTTCTTTATATATATAAAAAATCCCAAAAACACACACACGCGCACAGTGACCCAAGCCTTGATCTTTCGCTCGCGAGCAGCGGCGGCAACCCAAACATAGCTGACAGTTTGAAACAAAACCTAGCCTTATCCTCAGATGCGGACCTTTTCACGAGGAATCCTCGTCGATTTCGAACTCTAATTTACACGTGATAAGTTTTCCCCCCTTTACCCCTCTTCTCCTCTATTTAAGCAAGGTGATTTCTAGGCGTTTATTATGCGAAAAAATATTTTGCTCTCCAAAGTTTCAAGCTTTGCGCGATTGATTTCTTGGAGATTGTCGGCTGATTTTCTGAGCCTTTTTGCTTGGAGTTCTTTAGTAATCGTCGATGCACAATAGATTCGATCTTTACTAAATTTTAATTATTTATTTTGTGGGTTTTATTAGAGATGGATATGATGATTCGTGCATTTTTAGACGATTATTCCTCGGATGAATTAATTTGGCACCAAGCTAGGTTTACAACTATCTTGGCAGTCGTTTGTTGTTTTCGTTTTAATATTTCGGTGATGTCTTTGGGTGTGGTTGGCCACCGGGGGAAGGCATGGTCGGGGTTGCGTTCGGTGATGGGTTAAGCCAGTGGGACTTACCGTCTTAGTGATTGGTTTCACGGGGGTCTTGGAAGTGGCTTGTGGCTTCCTAGGTTTGTCGATCTGATCTATTCTCATGCTGTTGCTTGCAGATTCTGTTTGGTTTGCTTGGTTGCTTCTGTTAAGCTGCATGTTGTTCTGTTCGGTTGCTCGGTTAATTCTATTCGGCTGCATGTTAACCTTGGTTGGTTCGCTTGGTTGCTTATGTTCGGCTGCATGTTGTTATATTCGGTTTGCTTGGTTAATTCCGTTTGGCTGCATGTTCATTCTGTTCGGTTTGCTTGGTCGCTTCTGTTCGGCTGCATGTTGTTCTGTTCAGTTGCTGGCTGTTTGAGGTTCAGTTGCTTGGTGTTTTAAGGCATGTTGGCGTGCGGTTGGGGTCCTGTTTGCCTGCGGTCTTGGGTCCTGTTTACTTGATTGGGTTCAGTTTGCTAGATGATTTTAGGTCTTGACTGCTTGGTGTTGGGTTATGGTTGCGTGATGTTTGAGGCTCTGTTTGCTTGCTGATTCGTGTTCTGTTGCTTGCTGATTTGGGTCCCTGCTTGGTGTTTCGGGTCATATTCGCTTACTGTTTCTACGGCCTAAGTTTGTCATGTTGCCTGCTGTTTCAATGGTCTGCACGCTCAGTTGCATTGTTAAAATTTGTATGCTTTACTACACTGATGATTAATTTGCTTCGGCCATAAATTGGTATTCCTTCTGGATGCAATCGTTGGTCCGAGCAACCCCTCTAGGCAGGTAAACAACAACCATTATGGTGCTAAACATGAATCTGATCCATTCGTAGACGTTTCCATAACTTTTCATCATTTCTTTGTTCATTATAAAATCATGGGTATGAAAGTGTTTTCTGGAATTGTTGGCCTTAATTATTAGATAGATAATTATCATTGAATGCGAGACTGGACATGTGCAAGATTAGAAAATTGAGTTGTTGGTCATACTAAATTATATGATTAAGGGTTATGCAATATGATTACAAAATAATACTTGCAGACCTGTTACTTGCACAAAACATGACATCCTGAACATAGTTTTGTATAGCTCCTTAATTATGTAAGTTAGGGATTAGAGACATGAACATGATACATGACACTACTAGAATTGGAACTACACTTAACATCACGGATTTAGGAAAACTTATAATTGAGAGAGTGCGGGAGCGATTGGAGCCATGCTTACGGCCACTGTCTGGGAGGATCTTCTTTCTTTCCGTCTCCTTCTGTTCTAAGATCCTGAGTTCTCTACAGTTCCTGCAGATTTGGACTCAACCTGGGGTCGCACCCTTGGTCCAAGGTGGACTTCACGTTGCACATCGTACGCTTCTATTATAAGTCTCAACACAAACTTTTATAAGTTTATTTTCAATGTTAGGACATGTACCATTGTTAGACCATGCCAGGTTAGTACCCTCTTGTTACAACTTTTCCACTGTATGCCTATTAATTCCTGAATGATAAGTAATTAACTCTTTAGTATAGATTTAATCTACTTTACTAATAGTGGTTCAATAATTGTTGTTTCCGCTAAGTGACGAGCAGTTTGACGTGACTTCATAGTACGAGGAGTCCGAGTTTCATGTAGAAAATGTAGAGTTCTGAGCATTGGATCCAGTAGGAGAGTTCTTATTATTTTCATTTATTTGTTTTCCGTCAGAACTTTATAGACGAGAGTGGTAGTTTCTTTTATGCTTTAGACATTGTACTTCTTTGAAAGATGAAATAAAATGAGTACGTCCATTGTTTATAAATATTTTCTGTTTGTCTATGTATTGACTTCACTGGTAACTACTGGTAATTGCAAGACCTGTAAAAGTAATATGAGTGTGACGACACCCGAGTCTGGGGCGTTACAAGTGGCTGTCCATCCAGGTCCGCACAACCACCTTGTGATCAGTATATATGATTAACATAAAATATGTATAAAGTACTCAAACCAAACTGACATTCTTCTTTGAAATACAGAATGGCAAATGCATATAACCGACGTATACGTACAGCTGGAAACAACTCTCTTGTTTTCAACAAAGACATGACAGGGAATCATGGCGATGAGAGCGGTTCTGGTACCAACAACAACAATGCCAACATCATCAGCAACAATACTGAATTACATTCACTGAAGTAATTGTGACACTAGAGGACATCATGCGAGGGATTTATGGTCTACAGCAGCAGCAGGCCGACATGATGAAGCAAGTCATACTGAAGGACTTACGAGCTGAGGGAGGCGTTTGACAGTTTCGGGCGCCGAGTTCGAACACTTTTAGTGGGACGGAGGGTCATCTACAAGCACATGAGTGGCTGAGTAACACCTTATAGATAATTTGCACGCCTCACGGATTCCAGAGGACATGTGGGTAGACGTGACAGAGTTGCAGCTGGTAGAGGGCACCCGAATCTCGTGGAAGGCAGAAGAAGCTTGCTTGGGATTGCCACTTGGATGGACTGTCTTCACCCGAGTCTTCAATGCAAAGTACATCCCGCCACAAGCGAAGATGGAGTTGCGGAACAAGTTTATCAATCTGAACAGTTGATTAGTACGACATGGAGTTTTCCATGCTCTGTAGGTGTGTAGCTCGATACGTTGCAACGGATCACGCATTTTATTTCTAAAATTGGCATTTCCACGGTTCCATCACTAAAGCCGTTAAAGTTATATGCTTGTGGTTTTACTGTAAAATTGCTACACATTCAGAGTCACGTCAATATGAAGGCCTGCAAGTTCTTGGGAAATCACTATGGTACTCATGTTTAGCTGATAATGCTTGGAATAAAGAATCCAACTGTGTAAAAGTCATTAATGGGAAAGAATCATCTCGTAATTGAGGAGGAACACAAATAGTTGTTAGTTCTGGACGCAATCAGTAAGAGGGCTTGCAGAATTAACAAAAGACACGGTTTACTTCATCTAGGAGGTTCTATTATGTTTGGTGAAAGGTGAAATTTCTCTTCAGTCTAGGCATAAACACCATTTTTGGCATATTTTGTTTGTTACTTGGGGTCCAGAATATCTTATCCATCACTTGAAAACAAAAAGAAAATGCCATGGATGATATCGCTGTCATAGTGTAAGGTTGGAGATACATATGTAGCAACTTCTTCCTCAATTTCTCGTTGCCTGTATCGTAGAAAAGAAAGTTGTCAGAACGTGTCCGTATTTTGCCCACGCACCACCCTACTAAATTAGACGAGTAATTTGCATGGTAGTGGCACTAAATCTATTAATTGTGCCAATGAACTCACCTGCATTGGCGTGTCACCTATATGGTAATTTAGGTATGGTTCTTTCAAAGTTTCAATTGCATCTAGTTTCGGCTGTGAAGGATTTAATTGGGTGTACCTTAAAATTGAATTTTCATTCTTGACCTTAACTATGTCTTTAGCTATAGTTATACAAAAGCTAAGTGGTCTTAAAAGCTATCTTGTTTGATGGTCAAATAATATCTATACTATTATAACTCTGCCTCTCCCCTCCCTCCCAATTGGATTGAGGTTCGAGTGTCATGGACTAACTAACGTAATGTCTATATTAAACCATCTTTAAAAGATAAAAAATTTTATGGGATAAAAATTTAATCGTCAATTGAATTCACATTTAATTACCATTTCCAAATATTCCTCATTATATTTACATAATCTAATTACATTTCTTCATGACATACCATCATTAAATAATCAATAGAAGTCGAACCTCATCATTTACTAACATACACTAATTTCTAATTCAAAAGGCAGAATTTTTGTGTAAATCTTTATTTTTGGCATGCATCCATGAATCTAGTTACACTTTCTACGGATTTTGACTTGATTTTGACTTCATTATTAACGATCTCCTACATGAAACCCTTCTGCACCATCAGCCTTTGAAATTGTTGGCTACTGTTTTCTATACTGATTTCTTATTGTTATTGTTTAAAACTTTAAATCTCAGTCTCTTTCTTTGCTGGCTATGAAGCTGAAGTGCTGCCTTTTCGACAGTCAGAAGAAATATAGAGTACTTGGACATTTACAGCTATGATTGTCCGCTTCACTGAACCAAAAATCGGAACCAAAAATTGTCGTATGCGCACATGACACGTGTGCCTATCCCTATCCGACACTAATAAACGGGTGTACCGTTATTTACCTTAAAATTATGTACCAATTGAAGTTGGTTATGCGCTCTTTGACAAAAGCTATTAGTTTTAAGGACATTTTTCTGAAATAAGGTTCTATCATATATAAATAACAACCCAGTACACATTTATATGAACAAAATATAAATATTTTAAAAAGAAATTTACATAATAGTTGTGTCCTCATGTCTTGATTTTAAACATTTGATGTGTCAGACACATGTCTGCATTCCCAAATCATACATTGGAAGTTCAAATTAGAAACACATTAAAGTCTAAGTTTATTCTTTTCTTACTATTTGACTTTAACCATCAGAATTACTCACGAAGTGTAAGAGTGGGCATGCAACTGTGCAATTTTTTTGAACTTCATAAAGATGTGTAAGTGCAAATTTTAACTTTAGAGATGAACAAAATTTCCTAAAGTAAAATTCTCTTCTTCTCTTTGTCTAAACCTATTACTGGTGTATGTGATTTAATTTTTTTTTTCATGAACTTAAAGTCAAAGATTTATTTTGTTCCTTGTGTTTGAAGCCTTGAAATGTATAGAGAAGCTACTAAACAGTCAACGTCTGTGTTTTCAAGGATAACATTTCCATTGTCCATATTAGGCTGAAATTTGGCGCCAAAAGCCAGATGTTTGATGACAGATTGATAATTGGTCACAATATTTTGTCAATATATTTTATTCAGCCTTCTATGTATGGCATTGCACTTGATTGCTGCCACTGTTTTGATGGGGAAAAGGGGGATAATGTCAATGGCGCTTGTACCAACTGTAATTACATACTGAAGAAACTCTAAGCCAGAGTACCATAGGGGTTTATTTTTAGTTGAATCTTACTATAGACGGAAGGAAAAGAAGAGGAAACTTATCAATTTGGTTGGACCCCTACTGGATTTCCTTTTTTATTAGTCATTGCTCTCTTTTTGACAGAGAAGCGCTATTATTCATTGATTCTATAATACAAGAATGTAGCATTGTTGCTAGAATAGCTTGCCCATGCTTAATTCATTATATTTTTCTTTCTTTTTTAAGAAGGGCCCGTAGTCCCATAGGCCTACATCATGAGGGATGCGGAAGACTAAGAAGGGAGTGGGAAGCATCCCACGAAAGGTGAAAGAAGGCCCAATGGAGCTCCCATTGGGGAAAGAAGCTCATGTTAAGTGAGACAGAACTCCCGCAAAGAGGATAGTTATTTTTGTCATGTCCTACATGGTACTCTTGTTGATCACACAGATAACACTTGACATCCACAAAGCACTAGTAATTATCATGCGATGCCAACACCTGTTATAGCAAAAGGATAATACATAAACTAAAAATATTTTAATTGATTTTTAGGAGAGATGCTTCCCAGCCTGATGTAGATACATTTTTGTTTCCAAAATATACGTCAGTACATCCGTTCTAGGTCATTGAAAGACATGCCTTCTTTCTCTTAGATTTACCCCCTAAACTCCCTATACATATTGGGTCATATTCGTTCAGATGGGATATCTTTGGTTTTTTTTTGGATTTTCTGGTGCATTAGGATCTTTTCCTTTCATTTTCATATAAAAATAATAAGATTTAGGAAGCACATGCTAAAAAAATGATCTACATTCTCCGGGAGGTTGCTTCATGTTCACTTCATCTTGTTCTTCCTCGAAGCCAATCAAAGAAACACGCTTTCTTATAAGTCTTACATCATGGTGCTTTGTCTTTTGTGTTTATACTTTGTACAAGATCCTGAGCTGACGAGTTTAACACCTGGAAACTGCTTCTGTTCTTAGTAATCTAGTCACGAGGATTAATGCCTTTCTTTCATGCATTATATTTGACGGTTACAGTACTGTAAAGTGTAAACAATGATGTAAGGGAACTTGTTATCAGCTCATTTATTATTTTGACACCCACAAGGAGCCATGCCAAATATAAAATTGTGTTTTGCACTGTTGGATATGAATGCATATACTTGTCAGTACTCTAAGTCAATTCATAAGCTTGTCTTCATGCTTAATATGCAGCAATAATAAATCCAGCACTGGGTCCGTCCACTCCACCTGAAACTTGGACAATGACACCATGGGGACCGACACCATCTCCTGCAACATCTCCAATATATCATGGTACTGGATGTATTTACAATGCAAGTCGCTTTTTAACCATTTCTTAGCATTTGACACACTTATATTTTAGGTTCCTTTGCAAGCCCTCCTGTTTCAAGGCATAGCCCAGAGAATGCTCCTGCAGTTTCCCCCACATCGTTCCCCCCACCGGAAGACAGAGGTTTTTTATTCACTTTTCTTATTCTTTATTAGACTAATTTTCAGAAAACTCCCTTTGTGTTTCACCTTTTTCTCTAGTTTCCTTTATAAGCATTTGACACACTTATCCTGAAGTTTAAAAATAACATGAACTTACTTTTCCGAAATTAGTACTCTAAATCGTTACAAGATAGAGGTAGGTTTGTTAGTCAAAGATTGAGATGGGGTTTTGAGACTTATACAAACATTGAAGTAATTTGTGTATGCGTATAAAATTTGAGGTAGTTTTTTGTTATTTTCAAAGTTTAGGGTTGTATTTTGGGAAAATGGTAAAACATCAAGGTAGTTCTCCAAAAATTAGCATTGTTTATTATATTTTGTGGCTTCTTGACATCCATGATATCACTGCTTATTTGCGTGTAATTGTGATGCACGATACTCTCAGACAGGGTCTATGTAATCAATCTTTTGCAGGTTGTGGTGAAATCTCCTGTTCTGCACCCCTCACGCAAGCTCCATTTGGCTCACCTTGTGGCTGTTTGTTCCCAATAAAAGTTGTTATTGATGTAGGAGTAGATTCATATGTATTATTTAATCTGGTTCAAGAACTAGAAGTTGAGGTCGCAGCTGGCACATTTCTGAAACAAAGTCAAGTGAAAATCACTAGTGCACTGACCAGTCCCCGTGGTCAAGGACGGACCGAAGTAACCTTGTATTTGGTGCCATTGGGAGAGAAGTTTGATAAGATGACTGCCTTATTAATTTATGATAGGTTTTGGCAGAAGAAAGTACCCATAAACAGATCATTATTTAATGAATATGAAGTGATAAATGTTTATTACCCAGGTAATATACTTTGCTTTTATATCGTCTAGCCTGCCTCAACCATGTGTCGTGTTTTCTTATTGGCTGTGAACATCATCACAGGACTTCCTTCATCTCCACCATCATATTCTGGGGGTTCCTCAGCATCTGGTCCTGGCGAATCTGGAATTCATCAATATCCTTTTACAGCAAATGTGTCCACTGGCAAGACCCAGAATATGAATGCTAGAATTATTTCTGTAATCGCGCTTTCCTCATTTATACTCCTCTTTCTATGTGTTGGATTAGTTATTTTTGTCCTGAAAGCAGTGAAACCTGGAAAACCAGCTACTGCTTCCGGTCCTGCTACCTCAGCAATTACTAGAAGGCCAGGTAAGCTGATTACTAAGCACGTTGTCATGTGCTTCATGAAGTTATGTTTATTTGATGCTATGCAGGAACTGATTGCTTAAATATGATATGATAATGGATACTTTTGAAAGGTTTGGAGTCAGGCTGATGTCATGCTAATAAACAAGCTGATGTCATGCTAACAAAATCTTCTTAAAGTAGTCTTAGCATAAGTATTCTGAAGCTTCATTATGCTTCGCCGGCACCAAAATTTTCAACATTGATCTGTAAATAAGATGGCATTCATGACCAGAAATATTCAATTGCCTGCTTTGGCAAGCAATTTTATTATTATTTTGTATTTTTGGGGGTTTTTTTTTTTTTTTGGGGGGGGGGGGGGGTGCAGTAGCTCCGATCCTCACATGCCATACATATGAACACTTCTGGTTTCAACCTGCTGTGACAAGAGGCCTATTAAACTCTGGCAAATATTTGGCTAAAAAGCTTGGAACCCATAAGTGTTAAGACTTGAAATGGAAAACCTCACTGGAATATCAACTCAATTAGTATTTATTTTTTTAAAAAGAAAATAGGATGGAGCCAAAGTTCCAATTAAAAATGTTATTACAGAGATGTGGTAACAACTGCACGACTGCAGAAGTATTCAGCTCAATATACTGACAGAAACAAACCAAGAAAAATCAGAACAAAAGCTCAGCCTAAGTGAACAGCCCACTATACAGCTAGAGCAAATAAGGATGGATCACCAATGCCATAGAATTAGCATTAGCCAAAAAAGAGCCATCAACAGAAATTCCCACTCAAAATTATTGTGAAGTGAGAGAACGAAACAAGACAAAGAACACTACAAATTTAGTTAGTAGCTTTGCTACCTTTATGAAAATTGCACTATATCAATGAGAATTATTAACAGAAAGCTCTTCTCTCGACTCATGCCACCTAATTTCCACAATATGATACCAATCTCTCAAGACCTAGAAGCAAATTAGTGCTCAACTACTATCTCAACAAGGAACATGAACTTCTTTCTTTGTATTGCCTCATTATTCTTTTGCATATGCAATGACAACACCTTAAATAACATTAGGTTGCTTAAGTCCCAAGCTTAAAGAATTCTAAAATTATTAGAGATGATTCCCTCTCAGTTATTCTATTAAAAATCATACTCATATTAGAAGCTCTAACCAAATTTTAACTCTTGATTATAGTTGGAAATAAAATCTTGTTTTGATTCAGATTGGATTTGAATAGTCTGACACACCTAACCAAATTTTAGCTCTTGATTATAGTTGGAAATGAAATCTTGTTTGGATTCAGATTGGATCTGAATAGTCTGACACATCTGAATTGTTCAGGCTGCAACTTCATCCGATATCCGATTCACACAATCAAATGTATATGATTCATCTTTAGATTTCACGTGTGCATGTGCCGGTAACTTCATGAAGTTGACACTTCCACATTGGCATCCTTTCTTCACATTTCACCTCACGACTTAGTTGCGAATGTCTTTGCCACTTTGAAACCCGAATTTGAGCCATTGCTCCAACAATTTCTCATCCAATTCTTCCTCTTTCTCTCTCTCTAAAATCCAACAGTGAAAGTTTCAAATACATACATAATAATAAAAGATTCAAAAAGCTTCAAATCAAGTTGTTAGTTAATTCTTCTTCTCATGATCATCCTCTTGTCAGCATCTTTTCTTATTCTGTCACTCAAATCAGTGCAAAGCAAATAAATTTATTTAAACAATTTTTTTTAAAGAAAACTCCTTTTATTATTATTATTATTATTATTTTCATTTTTTTCTTCTTTCTCACTCAAAAATAAATCCGAAAATTTCTAGGTAACGACAAAAGCGGCTATAGTAACGAAGACAAAGGCAGCAAGTTTTGAAGAGCATGAGAAGGGAAGTTAGATTCTCTTTCTCCTTTGGAGAAACAGAGAAAATTGGCTTGCTTGTAAAACAGTAGTTCTTTTTTACCATCCATATCTAACTGATTTTATTAGAAGGGAGTAAAATCTTGAGACCCCAAAAGTTAGAGGGTCAATTGGCTACTGTCATAATTTGGGTATTTTCTAAATATGGATAATTAGGGAAGATTTGGGGTAATATTAGAAAAACCATTAACCATTTTCCATCTCATCTCATTTCTAAAACAGGGCAAAATTCACACCCTTCACCTTTGCCTATATGAGAATGGGAGAGAAGAAATATATTTTTGGGGGTTCCAGAGTATGGCCGAGATTTTTTAATGTCTTAGAGGAGAAGAACTCCTCTTTATATATAGGAGCCACCACCATGTCTTCCACCCCCATGTAGCTACCCTGATATATTCTCAACCGATTACATGATTCTCTCAACCAACACAGATTCTCTCAACCGATCGTGAAGACTCGGTCAATTAGTTAAAGAAAATCCTTAACTAATCTAATTGGGGAGGGTACCAGGTTATATGGCCATATCAGGCCAAACCTGCTTACATCTCCCACTTGGCCTAAAATGGCCAAATGCATTCATGTTATACTCTCACTATCCGTGAGATATAACACATGATGTAATTTTACATACTACCACTATCCATAAGATATGCACATTTTATTCACCGAGTACAATCATTATCCATGATCGTCTTCTTTTATTATTCATGAAAGTTTCCTTGACTTAAATATTTCTAAGTCCCATCAAACCAACATATTTGATGAATGTACTTACTGGAATACCCTTCGTCCAGGGATCAACAATCATATCACTTGTCGGAATGTAAGTCACATCAACTTCTTTCTTTTCCACCATATCATGTATATAATGATATTGTATCTCAATATGCCTTCTTTTGGAACTGTTTGCACCACTGTGAATCAAGCTGATGGCTACTTGATTATCACAGTACATCTCAATTGGTCCATCCACCATATTAAGATCCAAGTCCAATAGGAATCGTCTGATCCCGACCGCATAAGTAGTTGCCATACTACATGCTATATACTTAGCTTCTTGTGTGTATCTCGTTACAAAATCCTGTTTTTTGCTACCCAAAAAACAACTACACCACCAAAGATGAACACTTGTCCTGCAGTTGACTTCCTATCATCTTTGTCTCCTCCGAAATCTGCATCGAAGTAACCAAGAATCTCAAGTGAATTTGCTTGATAAACCAACTTATGGTGCACCATGCCCTTTATACATTTGAAAATCCTCTTAACAGCTTTCCAATGAGCTGGACTAAGATTACTTTGATATCTACTAACCAGACTAACTGAATACTCCAAATCTAGTCTCGTACACAACATTGCATTCATCAAATTTATAATAGCCTGAGCATATGGAACACCCAACGGTTTCTGCCCCTTTCCAGGACATTGTTCTTTACACAACCGCTTCCCTATAACCAATAGTGTCATGCTGGATTAGAATTGTACATTTCAAATCTCCTCAATATTGTATGCAAATACTTTTCTTGGTTTAAACTTAACAGTCTAGACTTTCGATCTCTAAGGATCTGTATTCCAAGAACATATGATGCATCACTCATTTCTTTCATCTCAAATTCACTACAAAGTGCTGATTTAATCTTTTTCGACACTTCAATGTCATTTCCAGTGAGCAAAATATCATCCACATACATAGATAATATCGTAATACTGCCTCTACTTTTCAAGTCATACACACAGTTATCCAATTTGTTTGCAACGAAACCAAGTTGGATAATAGTATTGAAACTTGAGACACCACTGTCTAGATGATTGTTTTAAATCATATAATGATTTCTTCAATCTATAAACTTTGTCTTCCTGTCCCTCAACCTGAAATCCCTCAGGTTGAGCCATATATATAACTTCCTTTAACTATCCATTGAGGAATGCAATCTTGACACCCATCTGTTAGAGTTCCAAGTCAAGATGCGCAATAATCGCTAAGATTATCCTTATGGATGCAAACTTAGACACATGAGAATAAGTCTCCTGATAATCGATCACTACTTTCTGAGTAAATCTTGTTGAGTATTGATTCCCCGGATTTGGTTTTGATAATGAACAAACATAAATATCGTGAACTAACTCTTTGTGAGCGCAGTTATGGAGATCGTCGCCAAACTTCTATGAACATCAAAAGCGACGTCTCGAGACTTCTCAAAGTGCGTGATCGTATGCTTGAAGCTTCGTTGAAGCTCAAGGACCATTATTGAAGTCAAGAGATTCGAATCGAAGCGATTGAAGACGGTTCGTCAAGTTTTATTTATAGTCTTCTAGCTTCGTTTCGTAGAATGTTAAGCCGTGAGTAGGTCTTACGTTTTAATCTTCATAACGCTCATATCTTAGAGCTAGGATCTTATTAAAAGCACATACGAACTTTCCCGAAGCTTCGCGCTTCATTTCACGGCTTTTTGTGCATGTTAGTTGGTTCAAGAAGAAGAACCAACCGACTAGATGGCAATCTAGTCGGTCGGCAATGCTTCTTGAATCGACTAGAATGCCTTGACTAATTTCAGCTCTTTACTGTTTACAGTTAGTCGGTCCAAGAAGGTTCACCGACCGACTAGTTGTGAAACTAGTCGGTTAGGAATCCTTCTTAGACCGACTAGTTCTGTGTACAGTTTTTCGCCTGAGCTACTGTTTACTTTTAGTCGGTCTAAGAACGATTGTCGACCGACTAGTTGAGAAACTAGTCGGTTGGAATTTGTTCTCAGACCGACTAGTTCAACTTGATTTCAGCCTATACTATTTTGACTCTTAGTCGGTCAAAGAACACTCACCGACCGACTAGTTGTGAAACTAGTCGGTTGGCAGGTCTTCTTGGACCGACTAGTTCACTATCTTCTGAACTTCATCTTTTGGCTGTTCTTCAGTTAGTCGGTCCATGTTGAATCACCGATCGACTAGTTGATGAACTAGTCGGTTAGTGATCCTTCTTTGACCGACTAGTCTGCTTCAGAATAGAGCCGTTGGAGCATTAAATGTCATGAATTTTGCTCTCTCTTTCCTCTATCATATATATACTTGGAGTGCTGCATTCATAGCATTAAAGGCTGATATTTTCTGGAGTTTAGAGATCAAAGAGAAGCAATTAATTCTCATTCAAAGCTCATTCATTTCATTCTAGAATCTCTCGCTCACTCTTATTTCAAAAGAGAGATTCATTGATTGTGAGCCTTCCAAGCCAAGAGCTTGATTCTAGGTCACCAACTCCTCCTTAGGCTTTCATTGCTGTTCATCTACTTGGAGCTAGGGTTTGTTGCCATTCATCTTCCCCAAAATCCTCTTTGCCCTAAATCGTAAGTTTTACTCAAGGTATAGGTTTTTGTGGTAAGCATTTCATATTTCAATTTACTTTGAATATTACAAGTTTTACTCTCGGTTGTGAGAGTTTGTTTGTGATCCCGGTTTGTGGGAGTCACAATTTCATTTGCGTATGATTTGATCTTGTAGAGATTTTCTACAAGTATTTCATAGTGCAAATTTGAGTTAGAGGTTTCTAACTCAAGTAGCCGGAGGGGATCCGGGTGTTTGTGACGTAGGATCACCGGGAACAAGTCGGGGAGACTTGGGTGGATCCGAACCCGTTATATCGTTTGTTTGCAATTGCATTTCTTTGTTGTCAATATTTAAATTTCCGCATTGTTGGTTGAGTTTGCAAGATAATTAGGAATTATCTTCTTAATTATTTTAAAGTACTATTCACCCCCCCTCTAGTACTTGTGCAGTAGCTACGTTGGGCATTACATTTGGTATCAGAGCCAAGTACCTAGCTATGTCTACCAACGACAACAAGAACGTTCGTCCACCTCCAGACTACAGCACCTTCAGGAACCGTGAAGGAGCTTCTTCGGTGATGGAAGGACACTCCTCGACGAGGCCTCCTTTCTTCAACGGTACCAACTACGGGTACTGGAAATGCCGGATGGAAACTTTCCTCTGGAGTGCTTCACTATGGAGAACCACGTTGAAGGAGTACGTCGAGCCCGAAGAAGATTTCGTGAAGTGGACTACCGCGGAGGTCGCCGCGGAGGTAAACAATGCCAAGGCAATGAATGCCTTGCAATGTGCTTTGGAGCTCGGAACTTCAACAAGATATGCACATGTAAGAGTGCATATCAAATCTGGAACTCTCTCTACATCCTGCATGAAGGAACGAGTAGGGTAAGAGACTTCAAACTCGTAGTTGTAAATAAAGATTACGAGTTATTTCATATGCAACAGGGTGAGGAGATGAAGGAGTACTATGCTCTCTTCGTCGACATCATCAACGAGTTGGAGGCTTTTGGAAAGACCTACACCCAAAAGGAGCAAGTCTCGAAGATCATTGACGGACTTCCTTCTTGTTGGGAAAAACGTACCTTCGCCATCGAGGAAGGTAATGACATGAGTAAGTATACCGTCATTCAACTAATGGGTACCTTGATGTCTTATGAGGTACGCAAGGATAGCAAACTAAAGTTGCAGGACAAGATGAAGTCATACTTGAAGCAAGACGAGCCAAAGAAAAAGGCGATTGCGTTCAAGGCCACTCCATCTACATCCACATCTACCGATGATGAAGAATCGGAAGAAGAGTTGGACTTGGAATCCATTGCCCTCATGGCAAAGAAGTTCAACCGGTTCTTCCGGAAAGGTAATTACAAGAACAAATCTAAGTTTAGTTCTTCTAACGCCTCTGCTCATTTGTGCTTTAAATGCAACAAGCCAGGACACATAAAAGCGGATTGTCCTCAAAACAAGCAAAAGGAGAAGTGGAAGGCGCCAAAGTTCGACAAGTCAAAGAAGTACAAGAAAGGGTACAAGAAAGGACTTGTCGGGACATTCACCGACTCCGAGGACTCGTCAAGTGGAGAGTCGGATGATGAGCAAGTGGAGCAAGCACACATGTGCTTCATGGCTAGAGAGGAGCATGTTCAAGAGTTTTCCTCCGATGATAGCGAGGATGAAGGCAATGAGGTAACAATGGACGACCTTAGATTAGCTAACGATCAAATTTGGTCTAAATATTCTAAATTAGTGAATAGATATACTAAGACCAAAGATGAGTTAGTTAGTCTCCAAACCTCGCCTAAACCTATCGTCATCAATAACGACACCGTTGTTGAAGACTTGAGAAATGAGATTGTAAATCTCAAATCTCAACTTGAGCATGTTCACATTGAGGATTCGGAGGAACACAAGATAGCGGATTTGACCTCTCAAAACTCAACTTTGAGTATTGAGAATGAGAATCTCAAATCTCGTGTTAATGTGCTCACATCGCAAGTATCCACTTTGGATGCTTCTATGCGTTCTCTCACCGAGAAATATGAGTGCACATTAGTCCGAATTAATAAATTCAATAAGGGTAAGGATCATTTGGATAAAATCCTAAATGACTTACTTCCGGCCAATCACCACATTGGCTTGGGGTATAAGATGGGAAATTCTTCCAAATCGTCTACTACCTTTGTTAGGCCAACCTTCGATGCCTCAACGAGTGGGAGCAAACACTCTATTGATAGTTCATCTACCAATGGTGCTTCCACTTCGTACACACCCTCGTTTGGAAAGAAACCCACTTTGGGTGGACCTCCAAAGAAAGGTCATGCTTTTATGTACACAAATACCATGCCACGTAGGAACAAACATCCTACTCCACATGTTCACACATATGATGATTTTTATGCACCACATGCATATGTTCACCCACACCATCATATGAACAATTATCATCATGCACCATTTCATTATGTGCCATATGCCTATCCACGACGTGCATCACGTAGAAATCAACAACGCATGCATGCTCCCAATAGGATTAGGGCTTCCAAAATCTTCACTATTTGGAGCCCGAAGGACACAAATATGCATGAAAAACAAGTTTACATGAATTCTTATTTCATGAATATAGTGCATAATGATGATTATGTGGGGAAGTCTAAGTCCAATTGGACTTGGCTTCCAAAGGTCTAATCTTTAGGACCCAATGACCTTGGGTACCATGGAATGATATGTTTATCTTTAGGTACTCAAGAAAAAGAAACGGAGCAACAAATCCAAATTTAGCTCCAAGAATAATTGGATACTCGATAGCGGTGTTCAAAACACATGACGGGTGATGCTCAATTGCTCTCCGGAGTGGTGCCCATTACAAATGGGAACCCGGTAGTCTTTGGAGGCAACGAGAGCGGAACCATCATAGGTGTTGGTTAAGTGGGTAATCCTTCTAAACCACTAATAAGTGATGTTTACCTTGTTAAAGGATTAAACCACAATCTTATTTCAATAAGCCAACTTTGTGACAGAGGTTACAAAGTTAGCTTTGCGAAAGGAATGTGCCATATTTTATATAAAAATACTAATGATGTATTATTCTTTGGCACACGTCATAAGGATATCTATATATTAGATCTTCCAAAATCACATGAACAATGTCTCATTGCCAACACAAGTGAACAACACTTATGTCACCGACGTTTTGGTCATGTGAACTTTGGAACACTTTTTAAGCTTTTCAAGTTAAATTCTATTAAAGGATTTCCTAAGCTTGTCTTTCAAAAGAAAAGCTTTTGTGACTCGTGTCAACGAGGCAAGCTTCCAAAATCGTCATTTAAACCTAAGAAAAGCATTTCGTCTAAGCGGCCTCTAGAGCTTTTACATCTAGATCTTTTTGGGCCAATTAGAGTTGCTTCATTAGGAAATGCACGATATGGACTTGTCATCGTTGATGACTTTTCTAGATTTACTTGGGTATTTTCCTTAAGTAATAAAAATGATGCTTTTGAAAACTTCACAATATTTGTTAAGAAAGTACAAAATCTCATTGGAACCACCATTGTCACTATTCGTAGTGATCATGGAGGGGAATTTGAGAATGAGTCTTTCTCAAATTTTTGTGATGAAGTTGGCATTACTCACACTTTTTCTTTCCCTCGCGCACCCCCTCAAAATGGTGTAGTTGAGAGAAAGAATATGACGCTAGTGGAATGTGCTCGCACTATGCTTGATGATAGCCAACTTGGTCATCAATTTTGGGCGGAAGCGGTACATACCGCTTGCTATGTGTTTAATAGGATACTTTTGAGGCCCGGCACCAAACAAACTTGTTATGAATTGTTGTTTGGTAGATTGCCTCAAGTTAAACATTTTCGAGTTTTCGACGCAAAATGTTTTATTAAAAACACGTATGGTAGTTTGGACAAATTTGATCCAAGATCCGATGAGGGGATATTTGTTGGATATTCCTCCTGTAGCAAAGCCTACCGGATATACAACAAACGAATCTCAACGATCGAGGAATCTCTTCATGTCTCATTTAATGAAGGTTTTGTCCCTACTAGAAATACTAATGATGATGACTCCATGGATGTCTTATGTGATTCAATTGGTAATTCTAATTCTATTGATTTTATTGATACTAACCCTACTAATGAATCTTTTGAGAATATTCCTAGTGATCAGGGAATTCCCAAACGGCTTCATACAGTTCGTGACCATCCCCATGAGCAAGTCATTGGCAACATCCTTGATAGTGTGAAGACGAGATCACAAGTCAACTACTTCGCGCATTGTGCCTTTGCCTCCTCAGTAGAGCCAAAGAATATTAACGAAGCGTGCGGAGATAGTGCTTGGATCCTTGCCATGGAGGAGGAACTCATTCAATTTGAGAGGAATGAGGTTTGGGAGCTTGTTCCAATGCCTTCGAAGAACCACACCGTTATAGGAACGAAGTGGATTTTCAAGAACAAGACCGACGAAAACCAAATCGTCGTCCGGAACAAAGCTCGGTTAGTAGCTTAAGGCTACCGACAAGAGGAATGTATAGATTTCGAAGAATCCTTTGCTCCGGTAGCTAGATTAGAATCCATTAGATTATTGTTATCTTTTGCATGCTATAAAGATTTTAAACTCTTTCAAATGGATGTAAACAGTGCGTTTTTAAATGGAGACGACGTTGAGGAAGTTTACGTTTCTCAACCTTCGGGTTTTATAAATGAAAAATTTCCAAATCACGTTTTCAAACTTAAGAAAGCACTTTACGGTTTGAGACAAGCTCCTCGAGCTTGGTATGACCGTCTAAAGAATTTTCTTTTGGATTTGTGTTTTAAAATGGGAGAAGTTGATTCTACATTATTTGTTAAGTATTCGAATAATGATATTATTTTAATTCAAATTTACGTTGATGATATCATTTTCGGTGCTACTAACTTCACTCTTTGCGAAGAGTTTTCTAATGTTATGAAGGATCAATTTGAGCTGAGCCACATGTGTGAGCTCAAATATTTCTTAGGTCTCCAAATTCGCCAAATGAACGATGCAATCTTCATCCACCAAACCAAGTACACGGTGGAGTTGCTTAAGCGATTTGGAATGGAGAATGCCTCCGGGAAGAAGACTCCAATGAGCACGACTACACATCTTGATAAAGATGCGGGCGGTAAAGATGTAGACATTCGTCTATATCGAGGTATGATATGTAGTTTATTATATCGCACTGCTAGTAGGCCCGATATTATGTTTGCCGTATGTGTATGTGCTCGTTATCAGTCTCAACCTAAGGAATCTCACTTAGTAGCGGTAAAACGTATTTTCCGTTATTTAAGTTACACACTCGACTTTGAATTACTTTATCCGAAGTCTAGCACATATGAGTTAATCTCATATAGTGACGCAGATTATGCGGGATGCAAATCCGACAGGAAAAGTACTAGTGGCACTTGCCATTTTATAGGAAATTCTCTTGTCTCTTGGTTTTCCAAAAAGCAGAATTCCGTATCACTTTCAACCACCGAGGCGGAATATATTGCCGCCGGTGTCGCGTGTGCTCAGGTTCTTTGGATGAGACACACTCTTAAAGACTTTGGTATAAACTGTGATACTTGCCCTATCATGGTGGACAACCAAAGTGCAATATGTCTCTCTAAGAATCCGGTGCACCATTCCCGTTCTAAACACATAGATGTCCGTCACCATTTCTTAGATGATCATGTTGCTAAAAAGGACATCATTTTAGTGTACGTTGAAACCCAGAAGCAAATCGCCGATATTTTCACGAAACCACTAAAGGAAGACTCCTTTGTGCGGTTTCGTCGAGAATTGGGGATTATGGGTGAATCCGAGATTTAGGATTCATATTTTGTTCAATAATCTTGAATGCTATTAAATTTCTTTAGGGTTTTTCTCATATTAGTCCCTTAAATTATGTGTATTTTGATAATAGTCCCTTAAATCTTTGTAATTTGAATTTAGTCCTTTAAAGGGACTATTTAGGTTAAACTTTAAACATTTAAGGGACTATTTAGGTTAACAAAAGGGACTATTTAGGTTAATATTAAACATTTAAGGGACTAAATTCAAATTACAAAGATTTAAGGGACTAATATCAAAATACACATAATTTAAGGGACTAATATGAGAAAAACATGAGAAAAACCCATTTCTTTATATTTGCTCATGCTAGATGAATTGGGATTTTTCTGGATTTATGTGTGAATTTTCGGAATTTATGCTCGATTTATTCATGAACGTCAAATTTAAGATTTGCGATGTTTAATGGGGTAGTATAATGTTTTATGAGAGTATTTCGATGTATCGTCCAAGTGCGATTATGAGAGAACTCAAAATTTCTAAATTCTAAAATTTTTGGACTCCTTTAGTCGGTTCATGTTCATTGACCGACCGACTAGATTGCGTTCTAGTCTGTCAGTGAATGAACGCAGACCAACTAACTCATGCCCTAAATTTGGTTTCAGTTACTGTTTACTCTTAGTCGGTCCAAGTTCAGTCATCGACCGACTAGATTCAGTTCTAGTCGGTCAGTGTATGAACTTGAACCGACTAGATCTTGCCCTATTTTTGACTCTGTGCGGCTGTTTGCACTTCGTCGGTCCAAACACATCGGCCGACCGACTAGATCGTCATCTAGTCGGTCAGCTCTTGTACTTAGAACGACTAAATGTGTTAGGGGTTGCTGCGTCTTTTTGCTTTCCAGTCGATTAATTCAGCCCCGCACCGATTAGAATCTATTCTAATCGGTGCAAACTTCATCTCTCTCAGCCTAAAACCCGCGACCCCCCGAAACCCTTCGACTTCCTCCGTTGATCTCGCCGTTTTCTGGCCATTTTCAACCTAGCTCCGGCCGCCGATCATCTCTCTCCTACTTCTAGGGTATTGTTCTCACTCTGTCTCTCGTTTTAGCCCTAGGTTTCATCGTTTTCATTCGGTTTAGGGTTTGCTCCTAGGGTTTGTGTTTGATTCTCTATTTCTAGGTTGATTTCGTGCGTGTCTCGTCACGATTATGGCGAAGACACGAATACCCATCCGTCCATCTAGTCCGTCACCTATGACTCTCGAGTCGCCTCCTACGGACCCCCCGCAACCCAAACGCCGTTCCAAATCCACCCTTCCCTCGTCTTCTTCGCCTCCTCTTAAGAAGAAGAGGACGGCGACCGCTAAGCCTCGATCACAACCTAAGCCTAGGAAAGAGCTTGTGTCCCCAGCTTCATTCCGTGCTCACACTCCTCCCGGTGCTTTGGATTCCGACACTGAGTATATTCCGGAGACCGAGCATACCGCTAGGCCTCCTACTTCTCCTCCTAGGTCTAGCACTCGTCCGACGTCTAGCTCTCGTCCGACATCTAGCACCCGACCATCTAAGGGGAAGGCTCCCATGCCAGTTGGCGGTGTGGATATATCGTTGTGTCGCGATGACCCGTTGTGTCTCGCGGCTTACAACCGTATAGAACACTGTTCTCTGTTATTGGTGCACTTCGTTCAGTTCTCCGATTTCCCTCATCTAGCCGATCTTCTTTCCCATAGCGGCCTCATCGATTATCTTCGCCACGACCCCAAGACGAACCCACACCCGTACCCCTGTCTCGTCAAACTTTTCTATGCGAATTGTGTCCGGGGTCAGTATGACGACACCCACTCCATTGAGACGACTGTCTTGGGGACACCTATTGTCCTCACGACAGAAATCTTAGGGGAGTTGATTGGTGTCTCATCCTGTGGCCTTCTTTCTTCAGATATCTCGGTGGATAATATCCACGACCTTGATCAGTCTATGCTTTCTGAGATTTTTCACGTGATCCCTCCCGCCATGATTGGCGTCCCATCCAAATCTTTTAAGCTCAACGCTTGGGTCTTGAATCTTATTCTGAAGTCGTGCCTCCTTTCGAAGTACGGCTCATCGAGCTTGCCATCCCAGCCATTTCTTAAGCTGATCTACGCTCTCTTCATGGGGAGCGAGATCAATTGGGCTAGGATTATTCTTGATAAGATGGATTCCTTCGAGTGTATTAGGAAGTCCACAAAATCAGCTCACATCCCTTATCCCTGCCTTTTGACACTCATTTTCCGTCATTTCAAGGTCCCTCTTCCTCCTGATGACGAGCGTCCTCTTGGTCCTCCTCTGAATGCGACGGCCGTCAAGAAGTCTCTTGCGGCGCTACGTCACGTTCAGAAGACGACCCCTTCAGCTTCTGCTTCTGCTACTCCTCCTACTCCTACTCTTGCTGAGTTTGCCGTCTCTCTGAGACGTGTAGAGTCCCGAGTTTCTCGTTCTGAGGAGATGCTTGCTCGCCTCTGTTCTCATTTTGGCATTGAGATTCCTCCGTCTGTTTCTGACGATGAGGAGATGGATGAGGATGAGCTCCAGGAGCTCGTTGGATCTGCTGCTCGTGCCCCTGAGGGTACATCTGCTCGTGCTGCTGCTACGTCTGCTGGTGATCCCGAGAGCACACCTGTTGCCACCATTCCTCCGGTGGATACTTCGTCTGTTGGTGCTCCCGAGACCACTCCCGTAGCGATGATTCCTTCTGTGGACACTCCCGTTGACCCAGTGACCACCACTCCGTCTGCAGAGCCTGCTGCTGCTGCTGACCCTGCCTCTGCCTCCTGAGCTTGCTTGGAGGACTCTCCCGATGCACTTTGGATGATATATCTAGTAGTGAGAGTTTGGGTAGGATAGTTTGGGTTGTTCTGGAGTTTTGATGTATTTTTGGATGTTATATGATGTATTGTGATGTATACATGTTTTGTGATACTTCGATGTATGCTGTGATATATGTTGTATGATGTGCCTCGATCGTTCGATCGTTTATATGTATGTTCTCGGATGTATCCATTTTGTTATATATATACATCTTGTTGACTTTTACTTCAGTGTGCACATTTTATATTATTTGTTTGTCTCTGATGTTGACTTCGTCGCTCGACGACTTTCTTGATTTAATAGAAATTATTTCTATGAAAACATAGAATTGTTTTCCATGCACTAAATTCATCAAGAATGTTGATATTGGAGAGTATATTCCATAACTCAATTCGTGAAATTAATTTGAGTTTTGATGATTTTATTTTTCGATTCCCGACTATGGTCTCGTTGGCACGCTTTGATTTAATTCGTATTTTCCTTTGGTGTCATTTGGACCGTGGTCATATTCTACGACTCCCGTGCTTTTATTTGAAGCCATTGTTGTCGTTGATCTCCTCCTACACTTTTTGCTAATGCCAAATGGGGAGAGAATTAATAATGACAATGTGCTAAATGATAATTTAAAGCAATTTTCCAAGAATCTAATTTGATATGTTAGATTCAGGGGGAGTTAAGATATAAAAATGGATTTAGATCCTAAATTTCGATAATTGGATTCACATTTTATACTTTACTCGTCTGCTTGATGCTTATGGTTATTATTTAATATGGAATTAACGTGTCATCAATGCAGGGGGAGTAAGTAAATTACATTTAAATCATTATTTTTGATTATTATATATGTTGGTTTGTCATCACCAAAAAGGCGGAGAATGTTGAGTATTGATTCCCCGGATTTGGTTTTGATGATGAACAAACATAAATATCGTGAACTAACTCTTTGTGAGCGCAGTTATGGAGATCGTCGCCAAACTTCTATGAACATCAAAAGCGACGTCTCGAGACTTCTCAAAGCGCGTGATCGTATGCTTGAAGCTTCGTTGAAGCTCAAGGACCATTATTGAAGTCAAGAGATTCGAATCGAAGCGATTGAAGACGGTTCGTCAAGTTTTATTTATAGTCTTCTAGCTTCGTTTCGTAGAATGTTAAGCCGTGAGTAGGTCTTACGTTTTAATCTTCATAACGCTCATATCTTAGAGCTAGGATCTTATTAAAAGCACATACGAACTTTCCCGAAGCTTCGCGCTTCATTTCACGGCTTTTTGTGCATGTTAGTTGGTTCAAGAAGAAGAACCAACCGACTAGATGGCAATCTAGTCGGTCGGCAATGCTTCTTGAATCGACTAGAATGCCTTGACTAATTTCAGCTCTTTACTGTTTACAATTAGTCGGTCCAAGAAGGTTCACCGACCGACTAGTTGTGAAACTAGTCGGTTAGGAATCCTTCTTAGACCGACTAGTTCTGTGTACAGTTTTTCGCCTGAGCTACTGTTTACTTTTAGTCGGTCTAAGAACGATTGTCGACCGACTAGTTGAGAAACTAGTCAGTTGGAATTTGTTCTCACCGACTAGTTCAACTTGATTTCAGCCTATACTATTTTGACTCTTAGTCGGTCAAAGAACACTCACCGACCGACTAGTTGTGAAACTAGTCGGTTGGCAGGTCTTCTTGGACCGACTAGTTCACTATCTGCTGAACTTCATCTTTTGGCTGTTCTTCAGTTAGTCGGTCCATGTTGAATCACCGACCGACTAGTTGATGAACTAGTTGGTCAGTGATCCTTCTTTGACCGACTAGTCTGCTTCAGAATAGAGCCGTTGGAGCATTAAATGCCACGAATTTTGCTCTCTCTTTCCTCTATCCTATATATACTTGGAGTGCTGCATTCATAGCATTAAAGGCTGATATTTTCTGGAGTTTAGAGATCAAAGAGAAGCAATTAATTCTCATTCAAAGCTCATTCATTTCATTCTAGAATCTCTCGCTCACTCTTATTTCAAAAGAGAGATTCATTGATTGTGAGCCTTCCAAGCCAAGAACTTGATTCTAGGTCACCAACTCCTCCCTAGGCTTCCATTGCTGGTCATCTACTTGGAGCTAGGGTTTGGTGCCATTCATCTTCCCTAAAATCCTCTTTGCCCTAAATCGTAAGTTTTACTCAAGGCATAGGTTTTTGTGGTAAGCATTTCATATTTCAATTTACTTTGAATATTGCAAGTTTTACTCTCGGTTGTGAGAGTTTGTTTGTGATCCCGGTTTGTGGGAGTCACAATTTCATTTGTGTATGATTTGATCTTGTAGATGTTTTCTACAAGTATTTCATAGTGCAAATTTGAGTTAGAGGTTTCTAACTCAAGTAGCCGGAGGGGATCCGGGTGTTTGGGACGTAGGATCACCGGGAACAAGTCGGGGGGACATGGGTGGATCCGAACCCGTTATATCGTTTGTTTGCGATTGCATTTCTTTGTTGTCAATATTTACATTTCCGCATTGTTGGTTGAGTTTGCAAGATAATTAGGAATTATCTTCTTAATTATTTTAAAGTACTATTCACCCCCCTCTAGTACTTGTGCAGTAGCTACGTAGGGCATTACAAATCCCCTTGCAACTACTCGAGCCATGAATGTATTAACAGACCCATCAACCCGATTTTTTGATACGATCCCGTAGATTGTATAAGCAAATCAGTAAATTTAAAAGTGGAAAATAGAAAAGGTGGACTTTTTATATGATAGAAATGCGAAGAACTACAAATAAAGTGGGTTTCTTTCGAGACGAAACCCTATCTCCTAGCTTTGGATGTTGGATCAAAGCCTAAAAACCTTCTCTAAGATGCCTAACAAGTTTCTTCACAAATCAAGCATAAAAATTAACCAAGGCGGCTAGCCCTAATTAAATAGAAAAGAGGGGATTTACTAATCTAGTTTGAAAATACTAGAATACCCCTAGATAACTAAATCACCAAAGCCTAAGAAATAAGTGGGACCCGGGTGTGGCGTGCGGCATGCGGTGCGGCGGCTAGGGGGCGTCCGCATCAATACCTCCCCCTAAAAGAGCCACATTGTCCTCAAAGTGGAGATCTGGCTTTGAAGGCCCTTGAGGGAAAACAGAGGCTAGGGTCACCTGTCAGAACCATCGTGCGACCCCCCCTTCTGGAATTCCATCCTAAGCTGCTTCCAATTCATCTTCACCTCGCCCAACCCCCTCAACCACTGCACGCCCAAAATCACATCGATATTGTCCAACTCTAGGGGCAAGAAGTCCTCCACGATCTGCACCCCTTGTAAGGTCAGACTCAGCCCCTTGCACATCCCACTACTCTCCTCCCTCCTCCCTGTCCCTGAGAGGACCGTAAACGTCTCCAAGGTGCTCATCTGCAACCTATGACGATCCACCAAATGTCGAGAGATGAAGCTGTGGGTGGCCCCACTGTCTATGAGTACCGTCACCGACGCGTCGTCCAATCGGCCTAACAACTTCATAATATGGTTCGTGGTTACCTCTACCAAGGAGTTTAGGGGCATCTCTGCTACATCCAGATGTGCGTGTTCAACATCGCTCTCTTCCGTCATCACTGGCTCTCCATCATCTGCATACTCCCCCTCGTCCGGCACTATCACAATCTGCATCAGCCTGCTCGCACATCGATGACCGGGACTGAACTTCTCATCGCATCTGAAACAGAGGCCTGCAGCACGCCTCGCCCTTATATCAGCCTCAGTCAGCCGCCTACCAGAGATCACTAGTCGGGTTTCCTCTCTCTTCATTTTCGCGTCCCCTGGTGCTACTGTAACCCTCGGAGGTGGTACCGGTGCTGTCTGACTACGCTGGCCCTGGGCTCCCCAAGTCCCCCAAATTCGTCTCTCCTCTGCATGCTTCTCCTCTGCCTTGTGGACCAGACGAAGGACATCCTCCAATGTCTCCGGGCTCTGCATCCGCAACTTTGCTCGTATAGAGGGCTTCAACCCCCTCATGAAGTTTCCGATCATCACCTCATCTGTCATCCCCTTTACCCGGCCAGTCAGCATCTCAAATCTCTCCACGTAGTCTCTCACTGTCCCCTCCTGCCTCAGGGCCGACAGCTGCTCGTAGAAATCCCCTGCTGTCTCCTGGAACCGATCCATGATCAGTGTTGACAGCTCCTCCCAGGTACGAAAAAGGGGCCCGTGCTATCTTCCACCGGAACCATGATAGCGCCTTTCCCTCAAAATAAATCCCGATGGCCTTCAGGACCTCCTGCTCCGTCAACCCCATCACCTGAAAATATCGCTCCGTCCGATATATCCATCCGTCTGGATCAGTGCCATCAAAGGTCGGCATCTTCAACTTCATCAATCGCCGGTCTACATTGATGTCACGCTGCTGCCCCTATCTCCACCACGGTCACCTTCCCGGCCCAAACCGCCACCCCGGGTCTTTATCGGGCCTCCCCCGTCAACCCCGTACAACTCCTCAGGCCACCTAGGCCTCTCCCATGCCTCGGGCTGATAGTGGTGTCCTGGAAACTCAGGTGGTCGTGCAAAAACGGGCATCGGCCCAAGGTGGGTAGTCTCCGTTCTCCAAAATTAGCCTGCCGGGGACCCAATAGCTGCTCTCGATGCACATCCGCCTCCAACCGTTCCCGAAGTTCCCTCAGAGTGGGGCCCCGCCACACCCCCAAAAGGCCGGGAAGGAGTCGTCGGGCCCCAGGAGGGGCGACCCAGCCTGCCGGCCCCCCAGGAGGGCCGGCCCAGCTCGTCAGGCCCCCAGAATGGGCGGGCGGCCATTCCGCACCCCCGCCTGGGGCCGCCGTCTCTCCCGCACCCCCGAAAGGGGGTGCCGCCATCTCCAAGCCCCTGCAGGGGGCCGCCGAGGCGACGGAATAGCCCAGCGGCCTGGGCGCATCCCCGGTTGGGGGTGCCGACTGCTCCACGCCCTCATTGGGGGCCGCCGATGCCCCTGGGAGGCTCGGCGGCCTCGCCCAGGCCTGGGTTGGGCCGCCGGCCCTCAGACAGGCCCTATCGGGCTTGTCGCTTGTCGGACAGACCCGTGGGGGTCTGTCGCGTGTAGCCCAGACCCGCGCGGGTCTAGGTTAGGCCGATCCATCCTTCTGGCCTCTCCCGAGCCGTTGCCTTGAGGTGGAAACTCCGTCGTCGTCCGCGCTTGCCCTAGGGGGCTGATTCGAGGGTAGAATCGCCCTCCTCTTGGGTTCCCTTGTCCCGATCCCCTTCTTTTGCCACCGTTAGGGCTTGCATCATTGTTATCATCGTCGATATTGCCTCCTTCAGATCTGAGTTCGATCCCTTCAATTCTTGGAGATCACGGCCTTGTTGCGCGGCATCCTTCCTCATCCCTGGAGTTCGATCTGGATGTCCTCTTGTGAATGTGCGTGATCCTTGATGGAATCCCCCACCGTTTTCTTCAATTTCTCAAACCGTTCTTCGATCTCATATTGAGATCCTCCCGTAGCTCTTGAATCTTCTCATCGATCAAATCCGCCTTCTATCTAGTGCTTGTCGCCATTGGATCTTAGTACGCTGATACCAATTTGATATGATCCGATAGATCGTATAAGCAAATCAGTAAATTTAAAAGTGAAAAATAGAAAAGGTGGACTTTTTATACGATAGAAATGCGAAGAACTACAAATAAAGTGGGTTTCTTTCGAGACGAAACCCTATCTCCTAGCTTTGAATGTCGGATCAAAGCCTAAGAACCTTCTTTAAGACGCCTCACAAGTTTCTTCACAAATCAGGCATAAAAATTAACAAAGGCGGCTAGCCCTAATTAAATAGAAAAGAGGGGATTTACTAATCTAGTTTGAAAAGACTAGAATACCCCTAGATAACTAAACCACCAAAGCCTAAGCACTAAGTGGGACCCGGGTGCGGCGTGCGGCATGCGGTGCGGCGGCTAGGGGGCGTCCGCGTCATATTTCTTCTTCAATACCGATTGGCATCCTATGGACTTTCTTCTCTTCTGGTAAGTCACTTAGCTCACATACATTGTTTCTCTCAACTAAGTCAAGCTCCATTTTCATGGCCACAAGCCATTGATCTGACTCAGACGATTTCATTGCATCTGTATAATTCAAGAGATCAGCTTGCTCATCTATATCGATATCTACTGAGAAACAAGATGGTTCACATGAATATAGATAATAATCATACATCCATGCGTGTGTTCTGGATCTTTTGTTGCCACTAAGGGTTGCAGGTTGGACATGTTCAGCTGTTTGATTTGCCATATGTATATTCTCATTTGCAGGTTTATCTTCCATAATTGGATGGTGTACATAATCCACTATTCAAGTCATCCTTGGGAACATCATCTAAGTCCAACACAAGTGGCTCATTTTCTTGGACTTGTTCACTTTCATCTAAATTTTCTAAAAAAGTAGCATCTCTACTTTCAATGACTCTTTATTTTCATTGATGGAAAAACCTGTATCCTTTAGATTTTTCAGAATATCATATGAATATACATTTTACGGTTTTGAGATCCAGCTTATATCTAATCTGATATGGAATGAGAATATGTGCCATGCAACCCCATTTTCTCAAATGATTTAAATTGGGTTTGCGTCTATTTCGTATCTCATACGGTGTTGTCTCGACTGATTTTGTGGAAATCCTGTTCAGAACATAATTTGCAATCAATATGGCTTCTCCGCAAAAATCATTGGAGAGACCAGAATGTGATAACATACATTTCACTGCATTCATTAATATTCTATTCTTTCTTTTAGCGACACCATTCTGTTGTGACATATAAGGCATGATTATGTGCTTCTTTATACCATATTGGATACAATATTCCTCAAAATCCTTTGAGTTGAATTCCATACTTCTATCAGTTTCTTAACACCTTTCTGTATATTCCAAGTTTTCTTTCTATTTCTGCCTTGTATCTTTTAAAATTTTCAAAAGCTTCAGACTTTTTGTTTAAAAATAAATGAAAATATACTTGGAATACTGATAGACCCGCTGGGTCTAGCCGCCCCCACATGGGCCGGCTCATGTTAGCCGTCGGCCCCCCTTGGGCTTTGGTTTATGCGCGCGCCCATTAGCCTAGGAAAACCCTTGTTTCTTCTATTTATAGGGCTAGCCGTCATTTGTGTTTTTCATGCTTGATATTTGAGATATTCTCTATTGAGCGTCCTAGGAGTAGTTTTTAGATTAAACGAGTGCGGACGTCCTCTTCGGCGTCTTGGGAGGAGAATACACCTTTTTGTATTCAATTATCTAGTTCTTGGCTACTAATCTATAAAAATCATCTTTTTATCTTGGTTCCTAACATTTTGGTATCAGAGCACGTGACGATCCATGGCGGCTGCGACAAGATCCCACGGCAAATTTGAAGCTTTGGAGGCCAAATTCACGAGCGAAATCGACGGGATCAAGAAATCATTGGCGGCCAATGACGAATCCATGGCAAAATTGACGGCCTCCATCGACCAATTGACGTCAAATCAAGCGAAGCCCGGCGACCAATTCGTGCAAATGATGGCAACCTTAAAACAATTGGCGGCGAACAACAAATGGGAAGAAAACCCTAAATCGGGGGAAAGGCGGCACCTTTGAAGAAGGAGAAGGAGAAAGTTGAAAGCTTTGACCCAAAAAGTGATTTTTTGGTGGAGGATCTATCCGACGATGAGGACGAGGAGCCGTGGAGTGTTGATTATCGGGAAGAAGTTAGGCGAAAGGCCGCGGAAGCCCAAGGATGGACCGGCGACCACGATGAACCCTGTGCGAGGGCACTCGAAAGAGGCGGGGCAGCGGCTACCCTCCCAGGGGGCCGCCAGCCCCCAGGAACTCAGGGCGACCCCGGCGAACCTCCCCTGGGGTCGCCGGGGTGCGCGGCCCACCCTGGGGGTCCGGCGAACCCCTCGACCTTGGGGGGCCCATGGGGCCACCCAAGACCACGAGGGGGTCCGGCGAACCCCACCGGGGTCGGTCGGGGGCGCCGACCCCTCCTGGGGGCCCGACGACCCCCGCCGACCCCCGGGGGGCCGATGGGGCCCCCAGGATCTTCGGGGGGGGGGGGGGGGGGGGGGTCCGGCGAACCCCCTGGGTTCGGTCGGGGCGCCGACCCCTCCTGGGGTTCCGGCGACCCCCGCCGACCCCCAGGGGGCCGCTGGGGCCCCCAGGACGCTTCCAGACCACCGCGCGACCCGACAGAGGCTTTTGGCGGCAATTTTGGGGGCTTTCAGCAAGATCCGCCACGGCGAGAGGCTCCGGCACGTGTTTTCGAGGAGGATTTGGGACTCGGGGATTTTCAGGAGCACGGTGGCTACTATCGGGACCCTCCCGACCCCCGCTTTGACGATGGGGGATGGCAGCCACCGCCCCACCACCAGGAGAGACGCACAGCAGGCACCGGAGGGAGGTATGGAGACTACCAGGAGTGGCTAGAGGGAGGTGTTGGAGGTGACGAGGGGCACGGAGACCGAGGGGACTATGGGGGTCGCGGAGGAGGGCCACCGAGGCGGTACGAGACTCTGGACGAGAGGAGACAGCACTACCGTCCGCGTCACAGAGACGGTGGGAGGCCTGAGCAGGGGCACTTTGGAGGAGATTGCAGAGTCCGGAAGCTGAAGATGCTGATCTTTTCTGGGGAGGATCCACACGCCTGGCTGTTCACAACGGAGAGATATTTCGCGGCGCATCACATGACCGAGGCCCAGAAGCTGAAGGCGTCGGTCATCTGCATGGAGGGGCGAGCCTTGAGGTGGTACCAGTGGAAGGAGAGACGGCATCAGATCAGGAGCTAGGAGGAGCTGAAGGACATGGTGCTGGAGAAGTTTAGAGACCCCAGGCTAGGGAACTTACACGAGCAGCTGTACGCCCTTAGGCAGGAGGGGCCGGTGCGGGAGTACATTGAGAGATTCGAGACACTGGCAGGACGAGTACAGGGGGTGTCGGACGAGTCGCTGGAGGGCACCTTGAAGGGGCTACGTCCTAGTCTTCGAGCTGCGGTGAGGCCATACAAGCCTCGAGGGCTTTCCGAGGTTATCGAGATGGCACAGATGGTGGAGGACTCTCGAGCTGAGGATATGAGAGGCGGGAGCAGCTACAGTGGGCAGGTACAGCGGGGCACAATGATGGGGGCAGGCGGAGCAGTGATCACTACTGAGACAGTTTAGACAGGGCCGGAGAAGACGGGTAAGCAGAACACACTACCGGCCGGGGGCTCTTTCCGAAGGATGACTGATGCAGAGATGAGAGAGAAGAGGCAAAAGGGGCTCCGTTTCAGGTGCGACGAGCGATTCACTCCCGGGCACCGTTGCGTGGATCGGAAGCTGCATGTGTTGATAGCGGAAGCCGATGAGGACGATGACGTGGAAGACGAAGGCATCGGAGGGGAGGACGACTCCCACTCGGAGTAGCGCCGCCAGTGCTTACACCTTGAGGACAAGGTGGCTCTTTTGGGGGGAGTATTGATAGACCCGCTGGGCCTAGCCGCCCCCCACATGGGCCGGCCCATGTTAGCCGTCGGCCCCCCATGGGCTTTGGTTTATGCATGCGCCCATTAGTCTAGGAAACCCCTAGTTTCTTCTATTTATAGGGCTAGCCGTCATTTTTCATGCTTGATATTTGAGATATTCTCTATTGAGCGTCCTAGGAGTTCTTAGATTAAACGAGTGCGGACGTCCTCTTCGGCGTCTTGGGAGGAGAATACACCTTTTTGTATTCAATTATCTAGTTCTTGGCTACTACTTATCTATAAAAATCATCTTTTTATCTTGGTTCCTAACAAATACTCATCTATAAAAGTTATGAAATATTCCTTATTCTTACGTGTTTTTATGCTCATGGGCTCACAAATATGAGAATGAATTAATTTCAACAATTCATTGGCCATTTGACCTTTCGAGAATGATTTCATGGCCATCTTTCCAGTTAAACAATGTTTATAGGGTAATGTCCTTACACCTATCAATTCCGATAATAAGTCCATTTTGATTAACATGTTCACCTTATTATTACTAGGATGACCTAATCTCATATGCCAACGATCATAATCAGACAAAAGATACGAGGAATAATTCAAATCACAATCTTTATTTCCAATATCAGATTTTACAATAGAAAGAATAAATCATGACCAGGCACAAACTTGCTCATAACAAACACCTTCTTGGCTTCCCCAATAGAGACCATATCGTTGTAAAATCTCACTTCAAGAACCTTTTTCAACAAAGCCGGAACAAAGACCAGATTTCGTCTTTTGCCAGGTGCATAAAACACATCTTTGAGGATCATGATGCTGTCCCCAAGATCCAATCTATATGAACTATTACCTTCTACATCCAGATAGATATTGTTTCTCATGTATATCCTTTGGTCTCCTTTCTTGAGTTCCTAAAAGTCGACAATTTCTTCCTTCATCTTTCCTATGTGTCGGGTTGCACCCAAGTTAATCCACCATCCTTCAGCATCAGTTGTTGCAACATTGCATTCAATAACGCCAATGAACTCTCGCTTTTCGGATCCTCCATGTTTTGGACGTTTAGAGTTGCCCTTATTCCTTACCTAAGGACAGTCCTTGACGTGACCATACTTCCTGCAGATGTAATAAGATTCACGAGGTCCTTTCATGTCGCGAGCTGATTGCTGGCCGGATACCTTGAAGGGGGCTTCACAGGTCCAAGACGCTGGTTTCCTTGTGCCTTCCGATGTTGAGCAGCATTCGCCTCTTCCTGCTGCACAAGGTTGACGTCCGAGCCCTTCTTTCTAGCCAGAAGGTCTTGTTCCATTGTTAGCTGAGCTGACTAGTCAGTAACATGCTTAACAGTTTCATTTAGTCTAAGTGTAGTGGCAACCATATCAAGCGACGATGGCAAACTATTCAGAGTAGTTGCCACCTGTAGCTTTTCAGAAATTTCAGTTCCTATAGTGACTAGGTACTTAGCCATGCCAATCATCTTATTTACGTGTTCAGTGACATTGTCACCTTCCTGCATACTGCCTGAATTATATCTATGCAGTAGGAGTTATATATTTGGCTCTGACGTGAAGTCATACGTCTCTTTAGTAGCATGTCACATGTTCTTAGCAGTACTATAGTTTTCGAACACTTTTATCATGTTATCGTCCATGAACATAAGCATAAGACTTTTAGCCTTCTTGTCATTAATTTTTCATTGGTCTAACTCTCTCTTCTGAGCATCAGTGGGCTTTTCAGTGAGAGTAGGAGCAGTGGACTCAATAATACCATCTAGATTGTCATGTTTAAGTCCGTATTTGATTTTTCGGTGCCACATGTCATAGTTGGAACCGTTTAGGTGTTCTACCTTTGCTAGTTCAAACGCAATTAACTTACTTGTCATTATATGCCATTGATTAAAGAAAATGTGGTTCTGGTACAAAGTTCAAAAATAAACGTGATGATACAGATCAACTAAAAGTAAATCTAATAACCCATCCTAGTAATAAATTTAAATTTAAATGCGAGTGCCAAATTTTATTAGGTTATATATGCAGAAAATAAACTACGATAATCTGGTAAAAAATCTCTAACGCCGTTTTTAATTAATGGGTGAACCAAATTATGTTGGGTTTAAGTTGTAAGGGGTGCAATCATACAAATATAATAAATTACAGAATATAAGTTAAAATGAATATAATGAAGAACAAGGTTCGTGTGCTGAATTACTCTTCTCGAGGAGAGGGCCGTATGCGCAGAAGCCCGCACAAGGTTCGGTGCGTGGAAGGAGAGCACGTTGATCAAGTCTCGGGCAATTGATTGATGAAGCAGGGGCCATGCAATTGATCTCGATGCGTTGATCAAGTCTCGGAAAGTGATCGATTAAGGAAGCAGGGCCAGGCAATTGGTTCTCCCACTAAAGAAAAAAATGCTAGTGGCTGGTTTGCACAGGAAACAAACAGAAGAACTTTTGTGGGAATAAAAAAAATAATGGAAGAAAAGGGTTGGATGTATTTGGCTTTTGTTGCCACCAAAAATGAAAAGGAATGCCTCAGGAAGGTTGAGGAAAAAATATTTGATGTGTTGACAAAAATGGGTTTGATGATTGTCAATAGAAAAAATTTGTGGAGTCTTGCGAGAGAATCTGGGTTTGTGGTGATTGTACTTGGTGAAGATCTCTGCAGCGTCTCGGAGAAAAGTGGGATTCTATGTGGAAAATGGGGCCCGCTGGTGCACTGGAAAACACGAAAAAGAGAGAGGGCCTCTCCGTGAGCTGGAACAGAGAGAAAAAGGGGCTCGTCCGCCTTGGGAAGTGGAGATATTCTGTGGTTTTCGCCTCTGCGTACGTGGAACGGCATGGGGGAGAAGAGCGCCTCAGTGGATGCATCGATGTAGCTGATGTTGTGTTTGTTGGAACGCTCGGATTGGAGAGAGGTGGCTCTGATACCAATGTGAGAACGGGAGAGCGAAACGAAATATATTTTTGGGGGTTCTGGAGTATGGCTAAGATTTTTAATGTCTTAGAGAAGAATAACTCCTCTATATATATATGAGCCACCATCATATCCTCCACCCCTGTAACCGTCTCGATATCTTCTCAACCGATCACGTGATCTTCTCAACCGATCACGTGATTCTCTCAACCAACCCAGATCATCTCAACAGATCGTGAAGACTCGGTCAACTACTCTAATCGGATTGGGTACCGGGTTATATGACCATATCAGGCCAAACCCGCTTACAATAGGACCCTTAGATCTGAGCCACAACCTCAAAGAGGCTCACATTGATTTGCACCTCCTAAAGCCTATGAGTATAACAAAAACATACCTTATTATTGGCTCCCATGAATAAGGTATGCACGATTCTGTACTTAGGCAAAGCAATGAATATCCTTATTGATAAAGCACAACCACAAACCCTTGACTTTCCATCGGCTTCATCGTTTCTAGGGCTCAATATTCTTCATGGAATTATCTGTATTTCACTTGATTACAGTTAGATGAATTAACTTTTGCAAGATTGCAGATTATGGTTGATGAGATATGCAAACAAGTTACCCTTTTGTTTGTGAAAATAATTCAGTCTAATTCATTTATGGTATTCTCCCTATCCTTTATAGAAATATTTGCTTATAGAACTGGTTCTCAGAGTTGGATTTGAGATATTTGTTATGTTTTCTGTCACACCATGGTGGTGAATGAAATGCGGGGTCATTCAAAATTGGCACTGTTCTGCAGGGTGTCTCTCTGTGAATCACAAATGTCTCCAAAACCATTCATCCAGCAGATTTGACTTGCTGAAAAGGGGGAGGGGGATCAAAGATCAAAATCTAGTTTTTTAGGTTCCCTTTCGTATGCTTGCTTTCAAATACTTATAGCTCCCAATTATTTGTGTACTTTTTCTTTTTTCTTTTTATGAAACTGAATTTTTTCGTCAAATCAAAATACAAGACATCACCTATTTTTTCTTGCAGTAACTTATTTAAGAATTAAAATGCAACAATCTGATAACTATTATACATATTTGCTTTAGAATGTTTACCATCTGTATATGTGAATGTATTTATATTTCACTTTCTGGTTCATGCCATTGCCTCAAAAATAGCAAACCATATCATGTTCCTTTTACTTTTGACTCCCTCCAAGTCTGGGGGAATTTAAAGGGTTGCTCCTTTTTTGTGTGAGCTTAAACTGTATAGCCAATAATAAGGTATGTTTTCCTTATTGTTAATAAGCTGATTGGGTTTTATGGCAAGTATCTATATGGTTTTCTTTAGTTTTCATGGCCGCTTTTCAGTATAGAGCCTTATACAACTTGGGGGTTCAGCGGCAACCAGTGACATCTGTAATTTCTAGACACCAGGTGGTAAAATTGTAATTTTTGAGGTCAGTGGGCAGATTTGTAATTAAATCAGAGCAGTATAACGGGGGGCTGGATTCATTAAGGTGCATGCTGAATATTGAGAAGAGAATTAAGAAGAGAAGAGATTAGGAGTAGGAACTTAGATCTAGTGAGAGAGTGTGGCCATCCTCATCTTTCCCCAAAAACCCACCAAAAATCCTATTTTTATCCCTAAAATTCTATCTGGGTCCGAATAGAGTCATGTAGCTTCCATAAGGAAATCCTCTTCAATGAGGAAATCTGCATACAATTATGATGGTTATTTTTTGGAAACCGAATAGTGGAAAAAGGTCTATGATTTTTTTTTGATTGATCGGAAAGCAGTAAAGAACTCTAGACCTCACACAGCGGGAGGGAGGGCACATGGGTCGCGGAAACACGCGGTTCCCAGGAGGTTACCCATCCTGGTACTGCTCTCGCCCCCGAATGCTTAACTTCGGAGTTCCCATGGAACCGGAAGAAGCCGGGGAATCCTACGAAGCCCATCCATGATTTTTTATGCTCATTGTTATGATAGTTATAGTAATAGCTTCCTCGTCCCAATCCTAATTTATGTAGAGTTCTGTTATATTGCTTACCCTTTGTTTTGTTTTATGGAAAGTCTAGCTTTACTAGGTTTCTAGGGAATTTTGTCAAAGTACCCTTTAACCTGCACATTAATTCTCGTTATTAGCTGCCTGAAAATAGTGGTGATATCTACTTTAATGTGCCACTTTAATCTAGCCTAATATGCAAGGCAGCATTGTAAACATGTATACTGCATGACATGCATGTCCATGCAACTTAGTTGTTAATATAATGCACTTGAATGATAAATATTACTTCAACTTGTGCTCGAGTAATGTGCATTTAGTGTCCCATAGATTTGAGCATCTATATGTAAACATTCTCTGGTAGAAAATCTATTTACCAATACATCTTCTGGTTATTTTGACTGACCTATATAATGATGTAGGATAGTTGGTGTTAAAGGCTGAATAAGCAACACCACATCAATCTGTTTAAGAACAGTTTTATCTCGTTGCAAGAGCAAATTATTTTAGCTCAGTGATAGACTCGTAGTGGAAGGGGTGAGCGACAAAAGGAAGCAACAAGTGGTAACAAAACAGCAACAAAAGGAAGCAACAAGGGGCGCAAAAGCAAAGAGGGCTGATCCAATGACAAAACAGTAATTTTAGACATAGGTGTCAGATCTATAATTTTAGGGAAACCATTTTATTTTATGAACAGGGGCTGGGGTAATTAATATGTTATGCTTCATTTGAAGAGAATCGAGTAGAGATTAGGAGTAGAAACACTAGATTAGTTGGAGAATGGCCTTCCTCTCGAATCGAGGCCATTGGGAGAGCGGTCCTCCTCTCTTATAGAGGCCAACTATCTTGTATTATCACTTTTATCAATGAAACCCATATTTTATCCCCAAATCCCTTCAAAATACTATTAAATTGGTATCAGAATTTAGATCCTGATGGTGACAAAAAGGGGAAAGTATTGGATGAAAGATTTGAAAGCGAAGTTCACATCCTCAAGGAACAACATCATGCATTGGCGGAAATGTTCGAGGAGAAATCTTCGAAGGTGAGAAAAAGTTTTTGTCGACAGAATCTTGGTGAAATCATCGATGGAATTTCTAATGAAACAAGTATCGGACAATAGCGGCCCTCTGACCGAGAGAGACGATGAAGTCAGATCTAAATAACGACAAAGATCTGAGAAAAACGGGGATTTTTTGGATAAGGATAAGGGAAAAATAATCCCTTTCGAGGAAGGAATCCATCCGAATAACTATCTAGCTTCAGATCTAAACAATAATGAAAACAACGATGCACATTTAGGGCAGAAGGCGATGCTTTTAAGCAAGAAAAGGTGGAAAATCATCAACTTTGAGGAAGATTTGCATCCGAACGGCGTATCGTGCACGTGTGGTGAAAAGCTTTCTTAAAATCATGAGGGGAGTGTCCGAAGAAGAACAAGTTGGGCGATCCATTGTGGACCCCTAGGGCCGAAAACCCCTGGGCAGGCCGCCATAGGGCCTGCGAGGCCCTTGTAGGCCGCCCTAAGGCTGGCAAGCCAGGGGCGAGCGACCCTTGGTCCAGCCACCCTGGGACCAGGATCCGTGGGCAGGCTGCTCTAGGCATGGTGACCCCTAGGCTGGCTGTCCAGGATCCGACGACCCTTTGGCGGCCTTTTAGGGGGCTTGCTGGCCCAAAGACAGACTAGGGGCCCATGACCCTTGAGGTTCACTTGGGGGACCCGCCGAGGCCCGGTGACATGTCCGGGCATCGACATATACATGGGGGCTTTGGCGACCGTGGAAACTACTACCGTAGCTTCAATGATGGCGGTGATACCCAGGTTAGTGGGACGATGGATGGTGGGATGACAACGCAGCAAAAGAAATCCGATATAGAGAGTTTGGAGGTCGCACAATAACACAACAGAACACCTATCAGCAGTTTCATTACGAACAGCTCAGTTGGAGAGCAAAACATGGACATTTCGGCATAAACAATAGGGTTCAGAAGCTGAAGATGCCGATCTTTGAGAGGAGGATCCTTATGGATGTGTTTATCGCGCAGAGAGGTATTTTACCGTGAACAATCTGATCGGAGAAGAGAAGCTAATGGCGACATGTATTTTTGTAATGCTCAGTCTAGAGGGAACACCTTGGCTTGGTTCTAGTGGAGGGAGCAGAGACCGTTTGTTTGCTCGTGGGAAGAGTTCAAAGACTGCATTTTGTACCATTTCCGCGATACGCAGCAGAGTGTTGATCTATATGAGCAACTATTATACTTAAGCAAGAGAGAACAGTCCGTCCGAAAATACAAGAAAAAATTTGAGTTACTCTTAGGCCGGGTAAGAGGAATGCCTGAAGTGGGTTTAGGAGGAAATTTTCTGAAGGAGTTTAAGGTGCGCATCCAAGCCAAGCTGCGTATACTGAGGCCAAGAGGGCTGGGGGAGGTGATGGAGCTGGCCCAGATGGTAAAAGACATGAATACTAAAGAGTGGGCTGCTAGGGGAGCAATGAACGGAGTAATCTCTCGCACTTATACCATAATGAAGGTACATAAGTCCTAACCAGGAACGATTCAGACAAGCCAAGAGAAAAATAGCGAGCCTCGACCCGACAACAAATTCAAGCGTATCACGCAGGCGAATATCCAGAATAGACGCAAACATGGACTATACTTTTCATGTGATGAGAAATTCAAGCCGTGACAACGTTGTCAGGACAACGATTTCTGGGTTTTGATGTTCGAAAATAATGAATGCATAATAGCTGAGGAGGAAGACCCAAAAGGGGATGAGCACCCTCATTTGGAGTAGCGTGTCTTATGTATTTCATAGAACCACCTTGAGGACACGATGGGAAGAGTAATGATAAAATCATAGTGGAAGGGGTGCATCTGCAAAAGGAAGCAACAAGAGGTGGCAAAACAACAACGAAGGCAATTGAGGTTGATCTCGTGGCAAAACGGTAATTTTAAACGTCAGTGGGATAGATTTGTAATTTTAGAAAAATCAGTTTATTATATGTATGCGGGCTAAGGTAATTAGGATCTTATGCTAAATTTGAAGAGAACTGAGTAGAGATTAGGAGTAGAAACCCTAGATTAGTTGAATAGCCTCATTTCTCTTGAATAGATGCCATTGGGAGAGCAGTCCTGTCCTCCCCTCGAATAGAGGCCAACAATCTTGTTTTACCATTTTTATCAATAAAAACCTTTTTATTTCCAAATCCCTTCCAAATCCTGTCACTTGCTCTATATTCTTTCTGTTATAGGCCATGCTACAACATTGTCAAAGAGATTTGTGTCGATTGATTAAGAAATGGGTAAGAGTCATTCTAATAGAATATACTTATGGAGGAGAGTAGAAGCAGCGATGACCCAAACATATATTGTTAGGTGAATGCCTCTCACCATGAAACGTATGCCGCATGGAAAAAACGGAAAACAAAGGAAAAGAGAAAAAAAAAGCAAAAAGGCATTGCACGTGGAACATCCTTATTACAATTGAGGGATGTTTTTGGATTTGTCCCATGTGGCAATGTCACATCGCCACATGGGATAACCTCCTTAAAACCAAACCCCCCAAAACCCCACCCAATCCCCCAAAACACACCCAAACCCAAAACACCCAAAATCACACCCCCAATAAAAAAACCAAAAACCCCAAGACAATACACTCACCTATAACCACTCTTCTCATTTTCACCCGGTTTTGCACTTATCGAAAAATCCAGGGTGGGTCCCGCGTCCTGCGTCCTGATTGTATGGGTTGGTTTTTGGGGTGTCCGTGCATTTGCTCCCCTTTTACCATCCGACGCTGCCGACATGCACAACCACGCTTTTCGCTCCTTCTCGGTACGCTTTTCGCTCCTTCCCGGTTCCACGCGTGCATTGCGGCCGTGTTCGTTGATGGTTATTTTTGCTCCGTGCACCAAGTGCACGGGCAATTTCTAGTGATGGTATATGTGGCAAGGGTGGTGACACACAAATGGTTGATTAAAACATAGGACTGAGGAGTACATATAAGTGGATGTTGTGCAACTCTCTACCATTTCCTAACCTAAATTCCTATGCACATTATGATGTCCTCTATAAAATCTGATACATTTGCCCTGCATCTACCACGATACAATACAAATTGCCCCAAACAGTTTGGATAGCACAAACATTTGTAAAATAGAAATCAAGAAAATTCACAACAGATACCCTATGATGGCTTTTAGCACTAAAAGATATATGGTTTGACAAAAGCAAGACGAACATAAGTTTTTGACAAGGCATGGAAGTTTCTTTTAGGGTATCTCTTCATCTGTAATGAGTTGAATGAAAATCCTTTCTTTGAAAAATAAGGACATGGGCATTGTATGTTGATGTTGGTCTACATGGTTACATATAAGATGAACATGGGCAAGATAAGTGTTGATAATTGGGTTCCGGTCAACAATAAGTGGGGCTGACGTGGACTCCTTGGATGAGCTGGAGTCTCGTCAGCTGTTGAGGTGAGACCCTTGGTTGGTAGAACCAGGGTCGTGAATGAATAAGATTCGTGTGTCGAGCAGGAACTCGACCAATCTCACGTTGAATATGTCGACCGTTCGACCTTTCCGCTTGGTCGTGCCTCGAACGAACTGCACCATAGACAGTCGTTAGGGGGGTCGGATCTGGGTTCCGACCCAAATCCCCTCCGATGTTTAAGTTAGTAAGGACTTAAGAATGGTTCGGGACTGTCAAGATCGACTCAAGGGAGGTTGTTCTGATTCAGTCACCTCAAGCGTTTGGAGATAAAAATTTAAGAGTGGAATATGATGATTATGTCAGAATACATAGTATTCTGTAGCTCTGGAGTGTGTCCATTCTTCTGTTTTGTCTCTTCTTTATTTATAGATAGACGTGTCTCTTTAGTGACATTGGTGAATAAAAGTCCCCAATTATGGTGACACGATCATTCCTCATAAGTAGGCATAACCGTTGTCAACTCCTCCCGTCATTTATGCGCCCATTATTAATTGTCTCCTCAAGCCACAGAAGCTCAACGGGCAGATGATGATATGCGGGTTTTGAACAAGTTAATGGTTAGCCCTCCTCGCGGGTTTCACGGGCCTAATGGGCCTCGATGGTGTTTCTATAGGCTTCTCGGTGACGACATTTTCCCCTCCTCGAGTGCCGGCCCAAGGATTCAACAATAAGATATTAAGAATCTTGAAGAATGTACTATCTAGAACAAGTTAAAACATGGAAATTTGAGGAGAAATGAAATTTAAATTGAAGGCAAGTCATTGAATAAAGTTTCCATCTAAAAAGAAGCCTCTGAATAAGCATTTGAGAAGGCTTTAATAAGAAAATGGCTGGGCATCAGTGTTGAATGGAAGGTGATAAATAGTTGCGAAAGGAGCTATGGAAAGGGCCTTTTAAATGCTTGTTTTTATGAAGAATACATTCTGACTATGAATATATGATGAACAAGCTATCTTAAAGCAACGTTAGTATAGTTTGCAGGATATATACTAAAACCAGTTACTTGTATTTGGATTGTCCCTGATGGGTATGCAATTAACATATGCAAACATTTAGACAAATATTTGGGTCTTAATTGCAATCTAATCTTAACTTGATCTGCATTTATATTCTGCACTGATATGATGGGTCATATAGAGCTCAGACTAGCTGAGCCAAGCTTTGTGGTGGTTGTAATCTATAGAGCGCAGACTGTTTTGTCTATGCATATGTTATTTAAGTCTGAAATGTTTGCAACAGTAGCATTTTAAGTCTTGTGCACACTACTGCAGAGGCCAAGGGTGAAGAAATCATCTATAGCAGTACCAGGTTGATGCATTTGTCAGTTTTGGGAAGATAGAAGACATATGAAAAAAATATCCAAAGTGATCATATAATTGCATCATCGTGACAGAGCTAGTTTCTCTTTCTTCATGCCGAGAACCCTCATCTTGGACGTATTATTTTGCATGCATCCTGCAGCTCAACTATAGACATACAGCACACTGCATATGCTGAACGCTAAAATTTGCTGTTTAAACCAGTTGATCTGTCAACTTGGCTTTATGCTTGTCCAGCTTAAAAGTTTTGTCTCCATTTTCTAAATAATTTCTTCCTTGACCTAATCTGTTTGTGGGTGTGAGTTTCTGCATGACACTATATATCATGTGAATGCAGGAATCCGATCTAGAATACCAAATACTGTAGCAAGTTCAAGATCTATGTCTTTCCAATCCACCATGGCAACTTGTCCGCTTTCAGTGAGGACTTTCTCTCTGGCCGAGCTTGAGAAGGCCACAAATGAGTTCAGTAATCAACGAAAATTGGGTGAAGGTGGTTCTGGCTGTGTCTACCATGGCACAATGGAAGATGGAAGTGATGTTGCTGTTAAATTGCTTAAAAGGGTGAACCATGATAGAGATCGTGGGAGTGAGTTTATTTCAGAAGTAGAAATGCTTAGCCGACTGCATCACCGTAATCTTGTCAAGTTGATTGGTATATGCATCGAAGGACACAGGCGTTGCCTCGTTTATGAGCTTGTTCGCAATGGAAGTGTCGAATCCCATCTTCATGGTATGAATCTATACCCTGTTGTTTGTACCTTGATGACACAGTTCCATTTGTGGCCTTCTGCATCATCAAACAAATTCGTGATAATTTAATTTACAGAAATGTAGAGTATTCTTGTATTTCTTGTATCTTACCACACTTTATTCCGAGGAATTTATCTTTCGTCTAATTATAGACCATTGTATATGAAAAGCCACAGACATGACTTGTTTAATGCCATGTTTTCATAATCAGTTACCTACAGTGTTCGGCCCAATCTGTTGGCCCCACAAATTAGTTAGGAGTTTCAGATTGTCATGTTTTTTCACTGATCAACTGATGAAACAAATGACAGTCTGGTGGCTGATTATTTACGCAAGTAGTTGATCTAATATATATCCATTATCATATGCCTTGTGACTTTGTTTTGCTTGAATCTATCTATTGTCATTTATATGGTCAATTCCCTCTGATTCTGCCCCCATTCATATGCATGTTTTCCTAAGATGTCTCCGTGTTTATCTTTAATTATTGTGAACCGCTGAATTTCTAATTCTGACCCCCGAAATTTGCCAAATTTTGCCCATGTTCCTTTAAGTATGCCCATCCATCTTATTCCTAAATGCTTAGGCTGTGTGTTATTATAATATTCCAGGTGCTGACAAGGGAAAGGGACCTCTAGATTGGGATGCTCGCATGAAGATTGCCCTTGGTGCAGCAAGAGCCCTGGCATACCTACATGAGGATTCCAATCCCCGTGTCATACACCGCGACTTTAAGGCCAGTAATATATTGTTGGAGGAAGACTTTACACCTAAGGTTTCGGATTTTGGCTTGGCAAGAGAAGCATCTGAAGGAAGTCGGCATGTTTCTACTAGGGTTATGGGAACTTTCGGGTAAGTTATTTCAAACTATAACAAAAACGAATACATCAGGATGATGTGATTTTCATTGCCATGTTGCTTGATGCATGCAGTTCGATTTGTATAATATGCATCTGCGTTCTAGTGAAATCCTAGGATTACTATCTGCTTGCGTACCTTTGCATCTGTTAGTAGTGTGCTGTTGTGTTTATTTTCTTTTTTGTTGCTTCACAAGATCCTCCCCTCAGTATTATTTGAAGCCCTCGGTATTATTTGCAGGGAAATAGAACACACTTTTTGGGAGTTAGACCAATTGTGTCTTTCGGACTAATGCTGTGTTGATTGTTTGGTCATGTCTTAATTGTGTTCCCATGCTCACATGATCGACATTAATTTCACCCTATGCAACTAAATTGCACATGCTATACAAGTGGCACTTTATCTTTTTTTCTTTTATAAATGTCCATATGCTTTCAGCGCCCAAAAATGGAAACAAACACCCACTAAGGTGAGGGAAAACTCCTGTAAGGGAGAATGAACTCCTACCACAATGAACCTTCACACGCAGTTGCAGCCTTTGTGTGTTGCAAATCTGAGTCACTGTGTTTAAATTTGGGTCTCTGTATTATTAGTTCAAAAAACACCTGCACAATGCTTTGATATATTATCTAATTTGTAGTAGTGTGTCTGTACCCTTCTTGCTTCCAAATCACAACGAACTTGTGCGCACCGCTGCAGCCTCCGCGTGCTATAAATTCAAATCGTTGCGTGTTGAACTTGGACCCACTGCATTTTTAGTTGAGAAATCATAATTGGACGTAGTGTGCATATGTACGTCCTGTGTTAGAGAGTTTGTATGTGCATGTATGATTGTAGTTGAGCCAGGCTACTTTTGGAAACATCCAGAATTTGGATATATGCATATACACACATAACATTTGCACGTGTACGCGCGCGCACACACACACACACACTCCACTTTTTGAATTTATGTGAGACTTTTGACAGTCCATTTGAATGCTTATATATGGTCTTCAGGCCATTATTTTCTTGAGTCATTCAATTTTTACGTGGATAGAGAAACATGCTTAAGGGGAATAAATACGTGGGTGCAAATGTCAAATTATTTCTCACTTATTTATTACGCCACAACTTCAGGAGTGAGCTTATACTGAAGGCTAGACTCAAGAATCTTTTCTTGTAAAGTGAGATTACTCTAAAAGAGTTTGCGGTGTGATGGCAAACTTCTGGTGTCCATATTGGTCTATATAGACCATAGATCTGTGAGATCTATTTACCACGAAGTGGGCATCTTTTAAGAAGATGGCATTAAAAGTGTTCGCTTGAACCCTCGTATATAAATTTGAACTTCAGGTTCAATTGTCAGATATAGATATGATTTTTAAACTTTTGATATATTATAATCATGTGCCATAATCATAATGCGAGTATATATGCATGAATAAAATGTAAAAACAAATCATGCAAACAACATAAGCATTCATCACAGGCAGTTCATGATACATACATGAAAAATACCTAAGTGATGTACAACAAATAAGATATTATATTGAATTGTGCATTAATCTTTTGTTCAGAAGATGTCTTGAAATATATGACCCGTCCTCGAAAATTTAATGGGACTTTAACCCAAAAAGAAATGTTTGTGAGGTATATGGTGGAAGCGGATGCTTTTGGCTGCCCGCGGTACACACCAGGTCAATCAGGTCTTGTTCAGGGAAATTTAAAAACTGAACGCGCCCGAAAACATATTTTATCAATATCCATAAGCAACGTTTTATCCCCAAAAACATTTATATGATGTTAATCCCCTCCTATTTTATACCCTGATTTTGGCCTAATCAAATTTAATTTCAATAGCACTATAAGTTCCAAGCAATTTATTAGCAATAGCCATAATATTACTGAGGCCCAAATGTTGACAAAATTACTGTCCCAAACTTTTATAAATCGCATGCCCATATATATAAATACATTAGGCCGAATCTGTGCAAGAGAGCAGGCCCAGGGTAAAAACTATACACTGCACACTTCAACTAAAAATATATAATGGCTATTCAATAGCTATAAAATATAAATGATGATTAAAAACAAACTAAGTGTAAAAATGATCATTTCATTTCCTATGCAGCAATTATTCAATAGTTAATGCAATTAACTAATATTGCAACCATTTGATGTCGTCATCCCCTATGGCGGTGCAAAGGGAAACCCAGGTCAAGGGCGAAAAATTGCAATTCTATGGCCAAATCAACAGGGGACACATACCACGGCTCTGACAAAACACTCACGGCCGATCAATGGAGGGTCGAAGCCCTCACAACCGACTTTCAAGTGACAGGACGCACATCGACGTCCAAATTACATGCGACCAGAAATCTAAGGGCCGAGCCTTTTTCCGGCCGAGAATCCCATGCGGAGCCCGAGCCCGAGCCACTGGGAGGGAGGGCAGAGGCATGCCCCATGCCCAAGCAACATGGAATAAATAGCGTTGGTTTCATGCCGGAGTTGACCAGATCAGGCCGGATCCGAGGGCTGCAGGCCGGATCCAAAAAGCTTCTAGCCGGGATCCATGGAGATTTTGGGGTTTTGTGGTGCGACGGCTTCAGGCCGGGATCGATAAAATTTTAATTTTTATTTCAATTGCATCAAGAACTAGATTTTTGGCACAAGATCGCTATAAAAAATTAAATTTTTAGTCTCGTCATTCACGGACTGTATATAATTTAAGTTTGGATCCCTCTTTTGTTATTGAGCCATCAATCAGAAAAAGAACCAGTCATAGAGGTAGGGAGAGAACTCATACATGTAAAAATTAACTGGAACATTTGCGAACCATTTTAGAACTCATAAATGAAGTTGCTTTCATGCATCACGAATCCAACTCATTTTTAGTTTGAAAAGTTTACACATGCATTGCTGATATGGATGCTGGAATATGAATGTGTTTTTACCACAAATTTACGGATGGTGTCACTTTGAGATTCAACATCATGATGATGAATAAAAAATAGGATTTTGCACAAATCTAGAAATACCTCTAGATCCGTTGTCCTACGAAGCCTTTCCGCGCATCGATTCCTCTCTCAAATCGTCGCGAAAAAATTCGTCAGAGCTTCGCTGCATCTTTTCCTTCTGTACGAGCGTAATCGTGTCGATAACGTGTTGAGAATCAGATCTCTATAGTGGAAACCATAGGTCATATATATATATATATATATATATATATATATATATATATATATATATATATATATATATATATATATTAGAATTAGCCGTTACAAAGGGATGACTACCAAGGGTCTCCACAATGATGGTGGAAACCAAGGGTCTTTAGTGTCCATTCATAACATTAAAATATATTTTGGCATTTAAATGTGTTTTTGGTATCACTTTTTATGTACCTATTAAGAATGTCCCTTTTTTGGTATCACTTTTTATGTACCTATTAAGAATGTCCCTTGGTATTTCAATAGTGGCTTCTTGCATTCCAATTTATATTACCTTTAAGAATGTCTCTTTGCATACCAAATGGTGTCTCTTCACATTCTAATTTATGTAACCTTTGTCATTCTTAGCAATATGTTCTATGGAATTCCAATCATAATTTTGAGTCTATATGCAGTCATGTTGCATGCCATTTGCTTTACCATAATTCCAATCCAATCTTTTCAATAGTTGTTCACATGCACATATTATAATTTTTTAGTAAATAAATAAATAAACAAAGCAACGTCAAGTTGACCAAATACTAGTAATGTAAAAGTCAGAAAAGAAAAATCAATTAAAGTAATACAATATTTCACATTTTGCATTCTTTACAGAATTAATAACAAAATTATGGTGCATTCTCTGCATTATTTTAGGACTTGGAACATGATAGAACTCGGGGAAATCTGAAAGTTATATTGGTAAAAACTGAAAATTAAATAAGATAACTTGGCTACAATAAAGAGGTAACCTCCCTCCCAAGACGCCGATTGATAAGGGACGTTCGCACCTTTCCGAAGAACTCCAAGAACTCTCTCTTCTCTCTCAAAATTATCAAAATAGTCGTGCCTAGGGCTGGCCGGCTAATCCACCCTTTAATACTAATCCACTTCCTTCTAATTACAAGTATGTCCTTATCAGAATTAAATAATAGAAATAAAGCCAAATAAAGCCAAAGAATTGTGAATACATGATAGAACTCAAGCAAATCTGAAATTAAATTGATAAAAATAGGAATAAAGAAGATAACCTGGCTACAATTAAAGGGGCAACCTGATGCGTTCATTACGTACGAGAGGAAGCCAAAGGAGTAATTGCTATGCGCACCGACTGTTTGGGCGAAGTTTCTTTATGCACAATAAGTTTTGCTAGTTTTGTTGTACGCACCACGCCTAAACATTATATAAATGGGGGCGTGGGCTAGGGTTAAGATATGCTTATTTGTGAAGAATAACTAGGTATCAATTGTGAAGGTGCTTAGGCTTTGGTCCGTTCATCCAAAGCTAGGAGATAGGGTTTCGTCTCGAAAGAGGCCCAATTTATCTTTTGCTCTTCGCTGATTTAATCTATAAAAATTCCTCTTTTTCATATTTTTCCACTTTTAAATGCCGATTTGAGTATACGATCATCCGGATTGTATCAAATTGGTATCAGAGTATCTACGATCCATGGGTGATTTGCTACAAGCACAGGCGCTGCGGCAAGGTAACAAGCTCTTTCGATAGGGAAGATTTCATGATGCTGCTAGCCAATATGAAATTGCTAAATCTTGTTACGATTGCATTTCCGCAGCCAATGGGAAAGCTCAACACTTGCAATGTTTAGCCAATTTGATGGGGTGTTACCTGATGATTGGACGCTATTAGAAATGCATAGATTTGGGGTCAGAAATCTTGGATTATGATCCGCGAAATTTTTATGTCTTCTTTTACAGGGAGCAAGCTTATATAGATCATTGGGTCTTGATGAAGCTGCGGACTCCGATATGATGAAGTCTCATGGGTACTTCTCTGAGGATGAGGTGGAGAAAGAGGAGAGCGGCGCCTCAGATCTTTCAGATCCGGATCTGAAATCTTTAGATCCAGATCTGAAATCTTCATATCCAGATCTTCAACTGAACCTTTCAGATCTGGATTTCTTCAGAACGTCAGTGAAAGCGGTGGAGATCATTTTTATTCTTTTGATTCGGGAGGAGGCTTGCACACAATTGGAGTCGGGCCTCCGCATACTTCATGCACCACCTTGAGGACAATGTGGCTTTTTAGGGGCAGAGTAATGATACGATCATTACGTACGAGAGGAGACCGAATGAGTAATTGCTATGCACACCGACTGTTTGGGCGAAGTTTCTTTATGCACAATAAGTTTTGCTAGTTTTGCTGTACGCGCCACGCCACGTCTAAACATTATATAAGTGAGGGCGTGGGTTAGGGTTAATATATGCTTAGTTGTGAAGAACAATTAGGTATCAATTGTGAAGGTGCTTAGGCTTTGGTCAGTTCATCCAAAGCTAGGAGATATGGTTTCGTCTCGAAAGAGGCCCAATTTATCTTTTATTCTTCACTGATTTAATCTATAAAAATTCCTCTTTTTAATATTTTTCCACTTTTAAACGCTGCTTTGAGTATACTATCTTTCGGATCGTATCACAACCACCCTCCCAATACGCCAAAAAAGAGGACGTCTGCACTTTTCCTACGAATTATCTCTCACAATTCAATAATCAAGCATGAATGAAAGATGGCGGCTAACCCTAGCTTAAGAATAAAACCCCCTCTAATCTAATTACAAGTTTGCCATTAAAATTATAAAATAATTAGAAAGGGTCGAAAACACTCCTTTTGCCTCAAATTGGGTTCAGCCGGTCTCCCCTTTGTGCACGCGGCCTGGTCCGCCTCCTCTGGTACACGCAGAGCTCACCACTGCTCCATCCCCAAAGAGCCACCTTGTCCTCAAGGTGGAAGTCTGGAAATTGTTGTGCCATAATGTTCATGGACTCCTACGTGCTCTCGTGCTTCGGTAAGCCCTTCCACTGTAGTAGAACCTCTTGCTCTTCAGTACTCTCTCTGCGAACTCTCTTCAACTCCTCAGGTTCCAATCTCACCTACATATCATCTGTCAACATCTCTGGAAGCGTGTATGACACGGTGTGGTCCCTAATAGCCTGGCGGAGCTGAGATACATGGAACACTGGATGAATCATCGATCCTGTGGGAAGCCTCAGCTAGCCTCGACCTCGAAAGGTCCAAAATATCTCGGTGCCAACTTCTCATTCCTCATGTGGGCCAAGGATCTCTGCATGTAAGGTTTCAGTTTAAGGTACACCATGTTCCCGATTACAAAATGCACATCCATGCAGTGAAGGTCTGTCCTCGTCTTCATAATCTGCTGGGCTCTGGCCAAATAGAGCTTCAGCTCCTCCAAAATCCGGTCTCTCTTAGCCAGATACTGCTCCACCTCTGAGACCGGGGTCGTCTCCTGCCCGTAGTGTAATAAGTGTGTAGGATCTCGGCCATACAAAATCCTGAATGGTGTCGTCTGAGCTGCGCTGCAAATAAGATGTATTGTACCAATACTTTGTCCATGCCAGCCAACGGGCCCACTCTTTGGGATTCTCTGATATAAAGTGTAACGGCCTGTATTTTTAGACGTGTGTAGAATCGTGCGTACTGGTATTTTATTTCAGTCGGCCGGATAATCTCTTCGTCCGTACCTTCTTGGTTACGCGTAGACGCGTACACATCACTGTATTTCGTTTTTACCGTACCCTAATTAATTAACTACTTAGTTTAACAAATCTCTTTAACTTAATTACCTTAACAATTACAAATTACAAATTACTTTAATTCAATTAATCTACCATCAAGTTAACTATATACTTTAACGTAATTACTTTACTAATTGCCTTTGTTGTTTTAATAAATCACATTTAGATTCACATAAACCCTTTTTACTCTTACATGAACACTACCTAAACACTAAGGACAATACACGTTTAGATAACCAGGTTCCTTTTCCCCTATAAAATAGTCAAGTTAGCTTTAATTTCCCATTAAAATCAAAACACACACACACACACACGTTTCTGCACAATTCGTCAAAAGATTTCATTAAATTCACATCCTAATCCTACCTAACCTATTTTGACTAAACACATAGTTGTTGCAAATACATTCCTTCTGCTGATTAAAGCAAAGCAAACATGTCTCCCCTCAAATTAGTCAAAAGCTACAATAAATTCTGTCTAAATCCTAACCCTAATCTTTTGACTAATGGAGAGCTTGTCCCCTGCCAAACATTTCTTAAGGACGTTCTCCTCTGCAAATCTTCTGCAAAAATCCACCATCACAAACCTCAAGAATCAGTTTCCTAAACAACTTCATCAAACACAAATCCCCCACAGTTCTTCCCAAACCAGAAACAATCAAACACTAATCTCCCATCAAATTTAGCCCTCAAACAAATTTTCCCAAAACAGTTTCTGATCAAACAATCAACCCAAAATTTCCACCCAAAAAAAACAGAACCCAAATCCTCAAACCAGAATCAACAAATCAAACCAGAAATTCTGATCAAATTCTTCCCCAAAAATCAACCCACTTTCCCTACAAAATTCAAACTGAAAGAGGGGAAAACAACGAAGCTCAGATCTGAACACCACTTCAAATCAAAACCCTACCCTCAACTTCCTCTTCTTCCTCCTTCCTCCTCCCCTCACCATGGCCGCCGTCCGAGCTCGACCCCAGCACATCGCGCGCGCATCGCCAGAGATCAGCCGCCCCGTGCGCCGCCTGGAGCTCCCCGCGCGCGCCGTTCCGCCACACGCAAGGCACCGAAACGCCGCCTGGGCCGCCTGACCGCCGCCGCCGCCGCCGCCATGCGCCACGCCATCTTCTCCGCGTGCGTGCCCATCTCCTCTCCCCATGGCTGCGTAAGTATCCCTTTGCTGCAACTTAAAAAAAACACAACCAAAAAGGAAACGAAATGAACTGAGAACAGGCTAGATAAGAAGGGGAGACAAGGAGTCAGAGAGAATAGAAAAGGAGTAAATGAAATAAAGAAGAAGAGGACTTTTGACATCCTAGCTATTAAAGGATTAAAAGAAAGTTAAGAGGGGGAGGTTGAATGAATAAAAAAACAAATAATGAGCAAGTGACAGCCAATGTGATAAAATGTGAAAGAGATGGGGGTTTTTGACAGCCATCCTTATTAAAGAATAGAAGAGGGGGTTAAAGAAATAAGTTTAATAAGAGGGGAGAGAATATGTATTAAAATATTATTGATGTAGGTAAAAATAGGTAGGATTATTAATATAATTTCAACCATGTAATCTTAACCTCATGTTAAATATATAATTAGCTTAGGGTAAATTAGAATTAGTAGGGTGTTAGTGATAAACTTAATAGCAACTAGTTAGTTTAATTTCAACATGATAAATGACTTTTTAATAATGTTAGGTTAACAATATCAGAATAAAATGAGGCGTATAATATTAGTTTAACACAATATAGACCTTACCCTAGCCAGATAGCCTAATAAAATTAGACGAACCCACTTTAAGGATTAACTTGATGTTTTGACTATCTCGCAATATATCAGGCAAGTATACGATTTATAATGAATTTACGAATTGGATGTTAAATTAGTCTCTTATATGTAAATGTTGCTCGTTACTCTCGTAACCATGGAAATTGTTGTTTAAAGATAACTGGTCATGTTATTTAATTGCTGCATGCCTTGAAATAATTAACTAGCGTATGACATCGTGCGGTCGTGCGCCTCGAAGGCGAAATCGTGACTTTCGTGATGTCATTGAGTTGACAAATTCGTGCTTGTAATTCGTGAATTAGGTTGGCTCGTGTTCCAGCACAAATCTTGGGTGGGGTTGGATTGTGCGGCCACTAGGCGTATGAAAGTGTACTCTCTTCAAGGGCACCATCCATAGGCGGTGGGTTAGCGCCAATCACGGTAAGCCTCCGTGAGAAGGACGACTCGCTCATCACGACCTAAAGGCGTGAATCCTTTTTAGACATGAAATGCTAACAGACATGAAATGCTAACATACGTGAAATGCTAACATGAAACTTACAAACCTGGAATTGTTATCTCAGTTAAATTGCTATGCTAATGAACCAAAGGAAGGATTACTCCAATAGTTAAACTGCTTAGAATTGCATAATAGGATGTCTTTTACTTTATTCCATTTTATAAATTACTTGTTTAAATCTAGTTGTTGCCATCTCATTTAAATTATTAACGCCTATTAAATTCAGTATAAATTTGTATATACCTTGCCTTGAGTTCTAACATCTACTTGCAGACCCTTGCTGACATACATTCATGTTTTTGGATGTATGTCAGATCCCGAGCTTTAGCACCAGGAGGATTAGTTGAGATAGCTGAACCAGTGGACCAAGAACTGTCAAACTAGTGAACATTCATTGCACTTCTTTTCGTTTGTTGTACGGGTCATAAGACCCACTCTTCTTTTCTCCATTTGTTGTAATTCCGTTGAGACGGTTGAGATTGTAATATTGTTTTACTTATCTGTGTTGTTTTTGAGTGATGCAAGTAAGAACCTGTAGTTTTTACACAGACGCTTATTGTGATAAGTCAAGGGGAAAGAAAAGCAAAAGTACCTCCTCCTGACTTGCACAAGCGGGCCCGTTCACGTCCTCGCTCTCAAGTCTAATGGGAAGCGGGGCGTGACAGGTTTTAGTGGTGGCCTATGCAGGTCTCGAACCTGCGAAATGCTTTAAAACAACATAGATAATATTGCAATCTTGACACTCAACCAACACTCTCCCTAGAATCTTCTATCCCGATCAACTCCATTTGAAAATTCCAGTCCAAAGATTTCTGATCCTTAGTTAACCAAATCAGTATATCCTTGATTTTTAATCTCCCTTCATTTTATATTCCACTTTTGACCTTAGAAATCTATCGTAGTCCTTTTTACAAGTCATTTCCTACCATGCTTACATTTGATCACCCTATTCTAATCCTTGTTTTCGATCCACGTGATCTTCCTGACAGCCATCTTTATTTTTGAATCACCCACGTTACTATCCTGATTTTACTACCGATATCTCTTTCATGGAATTTCTCGCCCAGTTTAACTTCTTTAAAAATCTTACATAGGCCTTATATTTTTCAACTGACTTAAAATTATTATTTGATTTTGAGTTCCCTTCACTGAAAATTTTTAGTCACAAAATTTTTAATGATTTCAAATCTATACCATCCTATTTTACTTTCTACATATGGAGATCTTTATCTTTAAACTCTTTTGTTAATGGCACGCATATAAATGATAAGCTTCCTTTAATGGACCATGATCCGGTCAATGTGCTTGGCTAAGTTTGTTGGATCACCTTTGCTAGACTTGGGGTAAGTGATCCTGGCTTAGTCACTTCCCTGGCCGTGTCCGCTGGACCGCAAGGACGTGATTCATGCTTATGTATGGCATTACTATACTACAACAGATTTCGAAACAACCAACCATATACTAATTTTAAATACTTTTTATAAATAAAACGTCAACTATTTTAGTGTATTAGTTCTGTATTCATTGTATTTATACTTTAAAATTTTCATATAAAAAAATATTTCTATCTCCATTTACAAAACAAACACTACATTTCTACACCCGTGACTCTTCGTCTATTGCTTATCTACTGTTTTAACTTATACTACCCACTCACTATCCTTATATACGTTATTGGGATATTGTCACATTTTTACACATACCTGCCACTCTCCCATTTAATCATTCATAACCATCTCTATGCCGCCTGATCAAGCTAACTCTTGTCACGACTACTGATTTGATACCGCTGTTCTACAGACTAAGTCGAGACTACTCGAACGTGATAGAACGGTATAATAATAAGCGGTCTTAAATTACTACTGGATCAGTGTCTAGAAAGGAATGAGAAGGAGGTTGGTCAACCAAAGGACTTGTCCTGCGGTCATAGAAGTGACATGTGCCTTCAAGCCCTGACTGCCTGGCTGGTTTGGGAGTTAAACTAGACTTCTTATTATTAGGCCAGTCTACACTGTTAGATAATCAAGCGACGTTTGTTTTTCTCATGCTCGCTCATTACTTGTCCTTTTCAGTGTACTTCGTCTACCTGGCCGTCTTACTATTGTCATCACATTGCCTGTTGGTTAAAACATTGTTGCTACCACATACCATGCCACTGTAGTTACTTTTTCACTTGCACAGTCACATTTACCTTATGCATTACATGCACTTTACTTATCACACTTAAGCAGCCACCAGTACTTTACTTTTTCGCTCGTATATGCTTGTCTGTCCTTACTTTACTTTTGCACCTATAAGATCATTTTTCTGATCGGGCTAACTCCTTGTCCTTGCCGCATCTGAAACCCATACGTCGCAAACTTGATTCATTACGACAAACAACTCTGTATCCTACACAAACTTTTGGTTACCACATTAGCGCATCCGTTTACTTATTATCACTTTAACAAAATTAGTTTTCAATTTGTGTTATAATTTTTTTAATGTTTACTTCTACTTTTATTTCTATCATCAACAGTGTTAAATTTTGTTATCTATTATATTGTTAGAATGATTAGATATAATTATTGATTAGATATAATTATTGTTATTATTATTATTATTAGGGGATTATAATGATGTAAGGTGTAGTTGTGTTATGATGGATGGAATAATGTGTTCAAGAATTATATTTCACATTTAGTATAGACCCATACATAATGGCTTCAATAGGATTCCATACCATGAGTGGTGCATAGGAAGACGAGTACATTACGGATTTGGAATTCATATTAGTAGCAGCTGAGAGTAACTTTGGAGGTATTACATGATTTATGATGACGGTGATGATTAGTAGAGTATGTACAGTAACAATATTTCATCATATATGTCAAGTGATAGAGACGACGAGAATAATATGACATGTTGATACAAAAGGAATAGTGGCGTAAATTGATCTAAATTGCTTGGGATAAGATTTAATAAGAAATGATGAGATGAGATTTAATAATTTGATAATTAGGGTGCTTAAACTTATGAGTTGTCACGATGAAGAATGACTTGGGAGCCTGATAAATGTTGATGGTAGATGGTGATGTATACTAGGCGTATTTATACTTGTCGTCTTATGTTAGTAATTGCTAGAGCACCGTTATATCAATGGATTGATACAAGAATAAGATTAGAATTGGGATTTGTGGATGTCACAATTATAGTACTACAAGTTAGGTTATACCATGAGTAAGGGATGATACACTACGGATGGACAACCTATGCGAATGTACAGTTTTTGGAGAAGTATAGAGGATATCGTACCTTAAGGACCCCCCGAGAAGATGTTACTGTCTTAATAGCGTTGATGGGCAAAGGAGCAAGGAAATTTGTAAAAAGTATTGATTGAGGATAGTTGGTATTTTTCCTTTTCGAAGTTGCCTTGTTTAAAGTATTAATTGTTTAAAGCAAGAATTATGAAATAGAAGTCAACAAGAAAGGGGAAGTATTGGACCTGTATTTAAGTTCAGTGCATGCTTGCAATTGTAACATTATTCGGTGATGAGACGAGAAGTATTGATTTATTTTAGGAACACTTGTTTGGGTTTATGAGTTTAGCAACCTGAGTGTTAGAATATTGGGGTGGCTGTTAAGAGGTTACATATACACATTATTATTTTTCTCATCCTCATCTCTGCACATCTTGGGTAATCGTCCCTAGCCTTTTCACTTGCCCAATAACGGTTAAGGCCATCGATGGTGCTTAATCATCCGAACTTTTTTTGATGCTCAATCTTAACCACATCACTTGTGTCTTTTCATAACCAATTTCATTTCTTCGTCTCGAAGTATTTCATGTCATAATTTACCTCATAGAAATACGGGAGCGTTATCCATACTTGTTTACTGCTCATTAGTTGATGAGAACTCCGAGGACGGAATTTTTCTTAAGGTGGGTAGAATGTAACGGCCTGTATTTTTAGACGTGTGTAGAATCGTGCGTACTGGTATTTTATTTCAGTCGGCCGGAAAATCTCTTCGTCCGTACCTTCTTGGTTACGCGTCGACGCGTACACATCACTGTATTTCGTTTTTACCGTACCCTAATTAATTAACTACTTAGTTTAACAAATCTCTTTAACTTAATTACCTTAACAAGTACAAATTACAAATTACTTTAATTCAATTAATCTACCATCAAGTTAACTATATACTTTAACGTAATTACTTTACTAATTGCCTTTGTTGTTTTAATAAATCACATTTAGATTCACATAAACCCTTTTTACTCTTACATGAACACTACCTAAACACTAAGGACAATACACACGTTTAGATAACCAGGTTCCTTTTCCCCTATAAAATAGTCAAGTTAGCTTTAATTTCCCATTAAAATCAAAACACACACACACACGTTTCTGCACAATTCGTCAAAAGATTTCATTAAATTCACATCCTAATCCTACCTAACCTATTTTGACTAAACACATAGTTGTTGCAAATACATTCCTTCTGCTGATTAAAGCAAAGCAAACACATCTCCCCTCAAATTAGTCAAAAGCTACAATAAATTCTGTCTAAATCCTAACCCTAATCTTTTGACTAATGGAGAGCTTGTCCCCTGCCAAACATTTCTTAAGGACGTTCTCCTCTGCAAATCTTCTGCAAAAATCCACCATCACAAACCTCAACAATCAGTTTCCTAAACAACTTCATCAAACACAAATCCCCTACAGTTCTTCCCAAACCAGAAACAATCAAACACTAATCTCACATCAAATTTAGCCCTCAAACAAATTTTTCCAAAACAGTTTCTGATCAAACAATCAACCCAAAATTTCCACCCAAAAAAAACAGAACCCAAATCCTCAAACCAGAATCAACAAATCAAATCAGAAATTCTGATCAAATTCTTCCCCAAAAATCAACCCACTTTCCCTACAATATTCAAACTGAAAGAAGGGAAAACAACGAAGCTCAGATCTGAACACCACTTCAAATCAAAACCATACCCTCAACTTCCTCTTCTTCTTCCTCCTTCCTCCTCCCCTCACCATGGCCGCCGTCCGAGCTCGACCCCAGCACATCGCGCGCGCATCGCCGGAGATCAGCCGCCCCGTGCACCGCCTGGAGCTCCCCGCGCGCGCCGTTCCGCCACACGCAAGGCGTCGGAACGCCGCCTGGGCCGCCTAACCGCCGCCGCCGCCGCCATGCACCACGCCATCTTCTCCGCGTGCGTGCCCATCTCCTCTCCCCATGGCTGCGTAAGTATCCCTTTACTGCAACTTAAAAAAAACACAACCAAAAAGGAAACGAACTGAACTGAGAACAGGCTAGATGAGAAGGGGAGACAAGGAGTCAGAGAATAGAAAAGGAGTAAATGAAATAAAGAAGAAGAGGACTTTTGACATCCTAGCTATTAAAGGATTAAAAATAAGTTAAGAGGGGAGGTTGAATGAATAAAAAAACAAATAATGAGCAAGTGAAAGCCAATGTGATAAAATGTGAAAGAGATGGGGGTTTTTGACAGCCATCCTTATTAAAGAATAAAAGAGGGGGTTAAAGAAATAAGTTTAATAAGAGGGGAGAGAATAGGTATTAAAATATTATTGATGTAGGTAAAAATAGGTAGGATTATTAATATAATTTCAACCATGTAATCTTAACCTCATGTTAAATATATAATTAGCTTAGGGTAAATTAGAATTAGTAGGGTGTTAGTGATAGACTTAATAGCAACTAGTTAGTTTAATTTCAACATGATAAATGACTTTTTAATAATGTTAGGTTAACAATATCAGAATAAAATGAGGCGTATAATATTAGTTTAACACAATATAGACCTTACCCTATCCAGATAGCCCAATAAAATTAGACGAACCCACTTTAAGGATTAACTTGATGTTTTGACTATCTTGCAATATATCTAATTCGGTGATTTGTTTAACCAAAACAGAGAATCGGATGTACCAATACGTAGTACCAGTCAAGACGGACCCAACGACACCAAAATCGTTGGAATCAGGCAAGTATACGATTTATAATGAATTTACGAATTGGATGTTAAATTAGTCTCTTATATGTAAATGTTGCTCGTTACTCTCGTAACCATGGAAATTGTTGTTTAAAGATAACTGGTCATGTTATTTAATTGCTGCATGCCTTGAAATAATTAACTAGTGTGTGACATCGTGCGGTCGTGCGCCTCGAAGGCGAAATCGTGACTTTCGTGATGTCATTGAGTTGACAAATTCGTGCTTGTAATTCGTGAATTAGGTTGGCTCGTGTTCCAGCACAAATCTTGGGTGGGGTTGGATTGGGCGGCCACTAGGCGTATGAAAGTGTACTCTCTTCAAGGGCACCATCCATAGGCGGTGGGTTAGCGCCAATCACGGTAAGCCCCCGTGAGAAGGACGACTCGCTCATCACGACCTAAAGGCGTGAATCCTTTTTAGACATGAAATGCTAACAGACGTGAAATGCTAACATGAAACTTACAAACCTGGAATTGTTATCTCAGTTAAATTGCTATGCTAATGAACCAAAGGAAGGATTACTCCAATAGTTAAACTGCTTAGAATTGCATAATAGGATGTCTTTTACTTTATTCCATTTTATAAATTACTTGTTTAAATCTAGTTGTCGACATCTCATTTAAATTATTAACGCCTATTAAATTCAGTATAAATTTGTATATACCTTGCCTTGGGTTCTAACATCTACTTGCAGACCCTTGCTGACATACATTCATGTTTTTGGATGTATGTCAGATCCCGAGCTTTAGCACCGGGAGGACTAGTTGAGATAGCTGAACCAGTGGACCAAGAACTGTCAAACTAGTGAACATTCATTGCACTTCTTTTCGTTTGTTGTACGGGTCATAAGACCCACTCTTCTTTTCTCCATTTGTTGTAATTCCGTTGAGACGGTTGAGATTGTAATATTGTTTTACTTATCTGTGTTGTTTTTGAGTAATGCAAGTAAGAACCTGCAGTTTTTTCACAGACGCTTATTGTGATAAGTCAAGGGAAAAGAAAAGCAAAAGTATCTCCTCCTGACTTGCACAAGCGGGCCCGTTCACATCCTCGCTCTCAAGTCTAATGGGAAGCGGGGCGTGACATAAAGCAAATCAGATGTCTCCACGGTCCTATTGACGACCTCCGTTTGGACATCTGTCTACGGGTGGTAGACTGTGCTCCACCTTAAAATTGTACCATGTGGTCTAAAAAGCTCATGCTAGAATCTGCTCAAGAACACTGTCCCTATCAGAGACAATGGACTTTGGAGGTCCATGCAGACGAATGATCTCCCTCACAAATGTCTCCGCCACCGTCACTGCGCTGTAGGGGTGTCTAAGCGGTATAAAGTGTGCATACTTGCTGAGGCGGTCTACCACAACAAATTTGACCATGTACCCTCCCGACTTAGGCAGGCCATCAATAAAATCCATAGAGAGATCTTCCCAGACCCGATCTGGTAAGGATAAGGGCCGAAGCAACCCTCCTGGAGCCATCGCCTGATACTTGTGATGCTGGCAGACGTCACACTCTGCAACCCTCGCGACATCCTTCTGCATCCCCTTCCAGTATATCTTTCTCACCAGTCGCTGATATGTCTTGAGGACCCCAGAATGTCCTCCTACTGCACTGCTGTGAAACTCATGTAATATGGCAGGGATGTGTCTGGAGGTCCTCAGTAGGGCTAAGCGCCCCCAGTACAAAAGCCTCTTATCCTGAATAGCATATCCTGGATGCTCTGTAGACTCCTGCAACAGTGCTGCTCATATGGCTGCCAACTCCTGATCCTGCTCAACCTCTTGCTGCAACGGCTTCCAATCCTGTGTCACAGAAACAGACAAGGCAGCCAACTGAACGTCCTCCTCTCGTCGTGAAAGTGCATCGGCCGACTTGTTCTCCAATCCAGGGTGATACTCAATCTCAAACCTGTAGCTCATCAGCTTCCGTAGCCACTTTTGATATTCCTTCGCTACCATGTGCTGCTCTAGTAAATATTTGAGACTTATCTGATTCGGGCGCACTAGAAAACTATGCCCCAACAAATACAGTCTCCACTTTTGAATGGATATGACAATGGCCATCAGCTCCCGCCATAGACCGACCGTAGTCTGGCTCTAGCTGTCAATACCTGACTGTAATGCGATGTGGGCCGCTGATCCTACATCAACACCGCTCCCAATCTATGCCTCGAAGCGTCCGCCTCCATCACAAATGGTCTGGAAAAATCTGGCAACGCTAGTACTGGCACTGTGGTCATGGCCTTCACGGCCTCAAAGGCTGTCATCGCCTCCTCGTCCCAAATGAACTGGTCCTTCTTGAGTAACTCTGTGAGCGGCCAGACGACCGTCCCATATCCCTGCACAACCCTGCGGTAATATCCTGTCAAGCCCAGAAATCCTCTCAGTCCCCTAAGAGTGGTGGGGCGTGGCCAGTCCAGTATCGCCGCAATCTTCGCCCTATCAGCTGTCGCCCCATCCGCAGATACCACATGTCTCAGATACTCCACCTGCGACTGTCTAAATAAGCACTTTTTTCTATTTGCAAATAGCTGGTGGTACTGCAACTCCTGAAAAACTACCTTAAGGTGGTCCAAGTGTTCCGCCAAGGTACGACTGTACATCAATATGTCATCGGAAAAGATTAGTACAAATCGTCACAGGTAAGGACGAAATACCTTGTTCATGAGAGCCTGAAAAGTAGCTGGCGCATTAGTCAAGCCGAAGGGCATGACTAAAAGCTCATCCCACGTGTGTCCTGAACACCGTCCCTCGCACATCCTCCCCCCGCATCCTGATCTGGTGGTAGCCCGATTTGAAATCTATCTGTGTGAATATGGTTGCCCCGTGCAACTCATCCAGAAGCTCATAGTCACTGGTATGGGGAACTTATCTGGCACTGTCTCTTTGTTCAAGGCCATGTAGTCAATGCAGAAGCGCCAGCTCCCATCTTTCTTCTTCACTAACAGCACCGGACTGGAAAAGAGGCACACACTGGGTTGTATCACTCCAGCCTGCACCACCTCCGTCACCATTCTCTTGATCTCGTTCTTCTGTGCATGTGGGTAATGATAAGGTCTCACACTGATAAGGGACACTCCCTCTCGTAGAACTATGGCGTGCTCGTGATCCGTCGACGGTGGAAGACCCCATGGTTCCTGAAAGACCTCCTCGAACTGCTCCATCAGCTGCTGCACCTCTCCTGGAATGTGCTGCTCCCTGTTGGCCTCAGCGCCTCCCTCTCCCGTCAACAAATATAGCTCTACTAAGTATCCTCTGCCCTCCGTCTGTATGGTCCTCACCATGGTCTTCAGCGAGACCAGAACTCTGCACAGACTGGGGTCTCCATGTAGTACTACCGCTCTTCCCTCATCATGGAACTCCATTCTGAGAAGTGTCCAGCTTACTGTCATCTCCCTCAGTGTCTGTAGCCACGTCATGCCCAGGATGACATCGGTGCTCCCCAAGCCTAGAGTAAGGAAGTCAGCTATCACCTGCACCCCTTGTAATGTCAGCACCCGACCTCTACAAACCCCACGACTGCTCTCCTTCCCAGTCTCCATCACGACACTGAAGCTGCCGCAGTCCGTCAGCTGGAGATCTTGCTGGGCCACCACTCTCCTGTAAATGAAATTGTGGGTTGTCACACTGTTGATGAGTACCGTCACCTCCTGATCGTCGATATGCACCCTCAACTTCATGGTATGGTTCGGTGTGAACCCTAGCACAGAGTTAATGGAAACCTCCGCCTCGTCTAGCTGATGGCCCTTTGTCTCCTCCTCCATCTCAGCGGCCTCGTCCTCCACATCAGCCTCGTCGTCCTCATTCTCAAGCACCTGGAGCTTGCACCCCGCACATCTGTGGCCTGGTGTGAATCGCTCATCGCATCTAAAATATAGGACCTTCTACCGCTTCTCCATCATCTCCGTGTTAGTCATCCGCCTGAACTGTCCCCCAGCATGTGGTGCACTACCCTTCTCCCAACTCTTCTTCTTGGTTCTAGGATCCGCTCCCGTAGTGGCTCTCTGCTGCCCTCCTGTCGCTATCTGACTGCGGAAAACTGGGCCACTCCAACCACCCCTCGCATTCCTCTCCTCAATCTGCCAATCCTCCAACATCTGAGCGTACTTCAGGCCTCCATCAGACTCTGGGGCTTCTGTATGCACACCGTTGCTCGAATAGTGGTCCTCAACCCCATGAAGGTGCTCTCCATCGTCTCATCTGTCACCCCGTGCACCTGCCCCTGATAGGGCCTCGAACCTCTCTAGGTAATCTCTCACTGTGCCCTCCTGTCTGAGTGATAGCAGCTGCTCCCTCACGTTTCCTAAGTGGGGATCTCTGAACCTCTCCACCATCTGGTCACTGATCTCCTCCCACGAGCGAAAAGGACGCCTCACATCCTTCCACTGAAACCAATCGAGGGTCTTTCCATCCAGACAGATACATGTTGCCTCCAGCTTCTGCTCCACAGTCATGCGAGAGACTCTAAAAAATCTCTCTGCTCTGTAGATTCACGACACCGAGTCCACTCCATAGAATACATGCATCTTCAACTTTCGCAACATGTCCATATTAAATCCCCTCGCTCTCCCCGTCCTCTGCCATGCATAGGCTGGTGGTGGTGCTGCCACCTCTCATGGTGCCGCTCATAGCGCCCATGTGGGCCCCCTCATGGAAATCGTGATCCCTAGTAGGCCTCCTCGGTCCTCATGTCCTCCCCCTCCGTCGCCTCTAAACCTGCCCTCCTGTCCCTCCTGGAAGTCTCTGTATCCTCCCCCAATGTCTCCGATACGTCCCCATGGTGGTGGGGTGTAGGTCGCCATCTACCATCGCCATATCGAGGGTCGGGAGGGTCCCGGAACCCCTCGCCATCATCTCCGTACTCCTGGAAGTCTTCCGGGTCAAAACCATCCTCGAAAACACGCGTCGGGTCCTCTAAATGATGCGGATAGTCACTAAGGGGTTAAAAACCGTCGTCGCGTGCACCGAAACCCCTGCTGGGGTCCTTTTGATCTGCAGGGCCGCGATGGGCATGGGGAAGGATTGCTGGCCCTGTCTGATGACCGTTGGGGCCCCAGCGGCCTGCCGTTGGTCGACAGAGCCCGCAGGGCCATACAACGGGTTCACCAAAGCCGGGGGACCCTGTAAGAGGGTCCCCCAGGTGTGCCGGTGCCTTAGGAGGACCGTCGGCTGCTGGGAAGGGCCCGTCGGCCCTGGGGTTGCTGCGGAAGCCTCTGGGGTCCTTGGTTGGGCCTGTCGACCTCCTGGCGCACTTCCTCGCCTTCCGGATCGCTGTCCCCTGGATCCATGTACCTCCAATCCTCTGAATCCTTCATCGCTTGCTTCCCTTTGTCTAAAGATGACACTTTTTCGCTGTTTTAGTGTTCACGTCACCTTTTCCCTCTTTTTCCGTGAGGACTGATAGTTGGAAAATCAGTTGTGCGAGTGCCTCATCCTGTTTATCTTGCTTCGCAGTCAATCGATCAACGGAAGCTGTCAACTTCACCAACGATTCATCGTTCCCCGCCAGAGATTTATTCACTGCTTCGATCTCGCTATTGAACTTCGCCTCCAAAGTCTCAAACTTGTCTTGTGATCTTGTCGACGCCGCCATGGATCGTTACGTGTTCTGATACCAAATTGATAGAACTCAAGCAAATCTGAATTAAATTGATAAAAATAGGAATAAAGAAGATAACTTGGCTACAATTAATGGGGCAACCACCCTCCCATGACGCCAAATGAGAGGACGCCCGCACTCTTCCTACGAGTTATCTCTCGCAATTCAATAATCAAGCATGAAAGAAAGATGGTGGCTAACCCTAGCTTAAGAATAAAAGTTTGCTATTAAAATTATAAAATAATTAGACATAGTCGAAAACGGCCCTTTTGCCTCAAATTGGGCTCGGCCGGTCTCCCCCTTGCGCGTGCGGCCTGGTCCGCCTCCTCTGGTACACGCAGAGCCCACCAATACGCCCCTGAATCATGCTTGTGGGCCGGTCCCTCCTCTGGTGCGCCGCCGAGCATAGGTGATGAGCCCATCACTACTCCCCCAAAAAAGCCACATTGTCCTCACGGTGGAAGTTAGGAAACTGCTGTGTCATGACGCCTACAAACTCCTAGGTACTCTTGTGCTCAGGCAAGCCCTTCCACCGCACCAACACTTCCCCCTCCCCCGCGCTCCCTCTGCGTACTCCCTTCAACTCCTCAGGCTCCAAGATCATCTCCATATAATTCGTCAATGTCGCTTGAAGTGATGGAGGGTGTATGGTCTTCAATCGCCTGGCGTAGCTAGGACACATGGAATACCTGATGGATGACCGATCCTGGGGACAAATTCAAGCTGTATCCAATATAATAATCCACGTCCTTCAAAGCATGGCCTGGATGCTCCGCTGACCCCTGTAACAGTGCTGCCCGGATGTCTGCCAATTCCTGGTCCTCCTCAATCTCCTGTTGCAATGGCTCCCAGTCCTGTAGCACCGAAACCGACAAAGCTGCCAAATGTATATCTTCGTCTCGTCGTGACAGTGCATCTGTAGCCTTGTTCTCCATCCTTAGGCGATACTCTATCTCAAATATGCATCCCATATGCTTCCGTCGCCACTTCTAATGCTCCTCTGCTACCATGGCAACCATGCGCTGCTCCAACAGGTAATTAAGACTCATCTGATCTCTGCGAACCAAGAAGATTCGCCCCAATAAGTACAGTCTTCACTTCTGATGGATAGAACTATCACCATCAGCTACCTCTCGTACACAAACTTTAATATGGTCCTTGCTGTCAGTACCTGGCTGTAGTATGCAATAGGTCGCTGATCCTTCATAACTACAGCCCACAGTCCATGTCTCGAAGCTCTGCCTCTACGATAAATGGCCTAGAAAAATCTCGTAACGCCAATACTGGTACGGTAGTCATAACCTTTTTCAAGACCTCAAAAGCAAGTGTCGCATCACCACCCCAAACAAATTGATTCTTCTTTACCAGCTCCGTGAGTGGGCACGCGATCGTACCATAACCCTGCACGAACCTCTGATAGTAGCCTGTAAGACCAAGGAACCTCCTCAACCCACTGAGAGTGTTCCGGTCCGGCTAGTCCAGCATTGTCGCTATCTTCGCCCTGTCAGCTGTTAAGCCCTCTGAGGACACCACATTTTCCAAGTACTCCACATGTGGTTGTCCAAATAGACACTTCTTCTGTTTGCATACAGCTGGTGGTACTGCAACTCCTGGAAGACTATCTGTAGATGGTCCAAGTGCTCCTCCACGGAATGACAGTACACAAGGATATTATCGAAAAACACCAGTACAAATCGTCTGAGGTAAGGGCGGAATACCTTATTTATCAAAGCCTGGAACGTAGAAGGTGCGTTCGTTAAGCCAAAAGGGACGACTAGGAACTTATAATGGCCTTCATGTGTCCCGAAGGCCGTCTTGGACACATCCTCCTGTCGCATCCTGATCTGATGGTAGCCGGACTTGAGGTCAATCTTTGTAAAATAGCTGAACCATGTAACTCGTTTAGGAGCTCGTCAATCATATGTATGGAAAACTTATCAGGCACTCTCTCCTTATTCAATGCCATGTAATCCACACAGAAGCACCAACTCCCATCATTTTTCTTCACTAGCAGCACATGACAGGAAACAGGACTCACTGGGCTGGATAACACCAGCCCGAACCATCTCTGCCACCATCCTCTCTATATCATCCTTCTGCACCTGTGGGTAACGGTAGGGTCTCACGTTGATGGGAGACACGCCCTCTCGCAGAACTATGGCGTGCCCATGATCTCTAGGCGGTGGAAGACCTCGAGGCTCCTAACTGCTCCAGTAACGTCTGCCCACTACCAGACTCAGCTCCACCCTTTTTTGCTATCATGTATAGCTACTCCAGAAAACCACCCCATGCCTGGATGGTCCTCACTATGGTCTTCAGCGAGACCAAAGCTCTGCATAGAATGGGATCCCGCTATAGTACCACTGCTCTCCCTTTCTCTTGGAACTCCATCATCCTGAGCAACTTCCAGTTCACCTTCATCTCTCCCAACGTCTGTAGCCACGTCATACCCAAGATCACATCAGTACTCCCTAAATCTAGGGGCAAGAGGTCTGCTAGCACCTGTACCACCTACTATGTCAGCACCAGCCCGCAGCACACTCCTCTGCTGCTCTCCTTCTTGTCCGTTCCCATCATGACACTGAAACTGCTACCGTTAATCAGCCGAAGTCCCTGCTGCTCTACCACTCTCCGGGAGATGAAATTATGGGTTACCCCACTGTCAATCCGTACCGTCACCTCATGGTCATAGATATGCCCACTCAACTTTATGGTATGGTTCGGTGTGAACCCAACCACGGAGTTTAGGGAAACCTCCGCTACGTCTAACTGATGGTGCTCTTCATCCTCCTCTGTGGCCTCATCTTCCACATCAGCCTCATCATCCTCGTCTTCAAGTAGCAGTACCTGGAGCTTGCGCCCCACGCACATGTGTCCTGGAGTGAACCTCTCATCGCACCTGAAGTAGAGTCCATTCTGACGCTTCTCCCTCATCTCTGTGTCAGTCATCCTCCTAAACTATCCTCCAGCCTGTGGTGTACTGCTCTTCTCCCCACTCCTCTCCTTGGCGGTCTGATCAGCCCCTGTAGACACCCTCTGCCCTCCTGTCGTCGTCTGGCTGCGGGAAACAGGTCCACTGCAACTACCTCTCGCCCTATTATCCTCCATCTGGCGGTCCTCCACCATCTGAGCATTACTCCATGGCCTCCATCAAGTCATGAGTCTTCTGAATGCGGACCTCTGTGCGAATAGTAGCCTTCAGCCACTTCATGAAGGTACTCTCCATCATCTCATTAGACACACCGTGCACCCGTCCTGACAGTGCCTCAAACCTCTCTAGGTAATCCCTCACTGTGACATCCTACCTGAGCGACAGTAGCTGCTCTCTCAAATTTCCCAGATGAGGATATCTGAATCTCTCCACCAGCCCATCACTGATCTCCTTCTACGAGCGAAACAGTTGCCTCTTAGCAATGGCCTTTCCATTCAGACATATGGCAGCTGCCTCCAACTTCTGCTCCTCTGTCATGCGAGGGACCCTAAAAAATCTCTCCGCCCTGTAAGTCCAAGCCACCGGATCCTCTTCCTCGAATACATGCAACTTCAGCTTCCGCAGCCTGTCCCTCGTGTATGCCTTCTGGTCTCCTTGCACTCCTGCGTGTCTGGGCTGATGATAATGTTGCCACCTTTCCTGATGGGTCTCATAGCCTCTCTACGGGTACCTCTCACGATCTTCTTGGCCCACTCGTGGGCCTCCTCGGCGTCCAAAGTCTTCCCGGCCGTCACCCCAGTCCCACCACCACGCCCCTCCTTATAGTCTCTGTAGCGTCCTCCAGTCTCTCTAGGATGCCCCTTATAGGTGTGGGGCAGGTGTCGTCGCATGTCATCGTCATACCGACGGTCTGGAGGGTCCCGAAACCCTCCTTCGTCACCGTACTCCTGAAAATCCCCCAGTAGAAATCATCGTCGAAACCACGCACCTGATCATCGGAATTAGGCTGAAATCCTCCGTCGGGGTCACATCCTTGTGGTGGGCCGGAACCCCCTTGGGGGTGTGATTTGTCATTAATATTCCACATTTTATCTATATGTTTACACGTCAAAATGATTGCTCAAATCCAGATTTTATACGCTTTTACGCTAGTAATTGGAACTATTTGACTTTAAGAGCGTTTATTTGCATTTCAGGAAATATCGAGCAATTTCGGAGCATATTGGAGAGGAGGGCACGAACACCAGTGGTGCCGTGTTTGATGACTCAAAGCCGTTGGAGAGCAAATAGGGAAGAGAAGAGAGAAAGAAGAAAGCAAAGAAGGAAGGAGAGGAGAAAAGAGAGAGGCATGGTTGAGTTCCAGTTCGCTCATGCGCTCGACCGAGCGAGGACACCGTGAAGGAGGAGCAAAGCTGCGGGGGGTCACTTGGCCGAGCGACCCCCAAATGCTCGACCGAGCTAGCCGTCCGGGAGCTCCAATTTATGCCTACAAACTCTCTGTAAGTTTTCACATTAATTCGCTCGACCGAGCGGCCCTCCTCCGACCGAGCGGCCCTCCTCCGACCGAGCGACATCGATTCCATCAAGCCAAGATTGAAGCACCCAAGAGGCGCTCGACCGAGCGCTAAGGCGCACTTGACCGAGCGACCCAAGCCGCTCGGTCGAGCGGAGTAGAAATGGCCAAGAAGTGCAGATTTCAGGACAGCCCTTCAGTCTTTGATGATCTGCTATCATCAGAGATTTTACAGTATTTTTTTCATATTTTTTCCAGATAGTAGACTTCATAACGATTCTAACGCCACCAAGAACGTGCTAAACTGAGGTCGGATGAGCCCTAGGGAATTTCTGCAAGTTGGCGAATCTGTGCTGGAATCTGTGCTCGTGCAGACACGTGTCCGCGCTCGGCCGAGTGACTTGCAGATGCTTGCCTGAGCTACCTGGGCAGCAGGCGCGGATCCAACTCAATTGAGGGTTATTTTGGTGGGTTTTGGGGGCTATATATATGGATTGAGCTTCCATTATTAGGGGGCTTCTCTTAGGTTAGGATATGTAGTTTTTAGGGGTTGGAGACTCTTTCGGAGGCTAGGCTACGCATCGGCCCCCCCTTGGTTATTATGTATTGGATCTTTCATCACGCTAGGTATCTCTTCGTTAATCCCTTTATTGTCTTTCTCAATTGTTTTCGATGTTGAATCCTTGATTGTTTTCCTTTTATTTGCTTTCAATGTTGATTCCTATTGTTATATCTCTTGTGCAATGATTAAGTAGATCTATTGCTAAGATTAGGGATGAACCCTAGGATCTAGGGTTAGGATGATGGATTAACTTTAGTTGGATGAATCTAGGGTTGCCCTATGGAAGTTTGAACAAGGGTTTTGTGGGATTGGCCTTTGGATTGGGGTATTGCGAAGGTAGCTCCGTATCCTGGGGAGAATCCCCATGAATCCGATTTGGGCTTAGCGGTCATTCTCCGGGGCTCGTGATTACAGAGTGACGCGGGAGCCGGGGCGATCGCTAATGCCCAATCCGCTAGTCTGTGACTGCGAGAGCACGCCGATTGCTAGACACAAACATAGGATAGCGTCGCACTCTGTAGATCACGAGAGTGGATGCGGAACTGCGAGGCGGGACCAAGTGTCAAGTTTAATGCACACACTCCTATGCGAAGTTGACTGCGAGAGCACGGCTTCGCATATGGATGCATTAGATGAGTAGGAATAACGAAAGTTAAGTACTCGTTTCTATCCTCGGATGTGACACTCTTACCCTCATCCATCGTCTAACGGAGAAACCCCTAACCTGTTATCCAAACCTGAAAGCCCTAGCGGAGATTCCTGATACCCTAGTGATATTTCCCTCGATTGTTTCTCTTTATTCTTTTTGTTTTCTTTTGTGTCTTGATGTGCCTTGCCAAGTGACACCCTCAAATTCCACATTCACCACCATTATGACACTCCATAATCCATCTCCACTTGATAAAACATATTTGATGCCTTACTTAGCCTAGGATCAATAGGTAGTGTGACACTGCCTCCCTGTGGATACGATAACTGCTCGCCGATATATGCACATACCGTGCGCTTGCGGTAAAACGATGTTCATACTTCCGGGTGCAAATCTGAAACCGAACAAGTTTTTGGCGTCGTTGCCAGAGAGGCGTTCCGTCATATTATCTATTTGTCACAATTAAGTTGCTAGACTTCAAATAAAAAGAAAATTTATAAAGAGATGCCACTTGCTTTATTACTATTTCTATTCTTTTGTACCACTGATATCTTTTTCAGGTTGTTTTTGACTATTCAGGCACAATGAAACAATTTTGGGATTATTCAGACGAATATTATTCAGCGCAGTATGAGGTTCACATGGAAGAATATGAATATTATCCGCCGGACCCATACTATTAGATGGAAGGATATGACCACTACTCAGGGTTCTACACCTACTGCATGTCTTGTGACGTGGATGGACACATGCCCTATGAAAGCCGTGTCTGTCTCTTGAGTTCCGATCATCCCATTAATTTGGCATTTGCACGGTTTGAGGAGAGCGTGGCATTTAGTGGATCTCAACAGAATGAGACCCTTAAGTTGCAACAAGAGGTTGATGAACTCTGCAAGACTCTTGCGTCTCATGAGCACCTGACATCACAAGCACACGAAGCACTCGTATTGGCTATGGAGAGTGATGATGGCATTTAGCTTGGGTGAGAATATTCGCACCATTACATCGAGGATGAGAGCTGCGAAGGCAACAATGACATTGTTTCTGGTGTCGTGTCCGAGCCGTCTCCCGTTCTTGAATCATTCCCTCAGGTTGAGCAAAATGAGGACACAGATAGGGACCTATTGAGAAGCATCGTGGACGTAGTCCAATACATCGGTCCACTAACAATAACGGCATGTGATCCTTTTGAGCTTTCATTTCAAGATTTTATTAGTCATCACCTCTCTCCTACAGGTAGAATCGATGGCAAAGTATTTGCTCTAGTTGAGGGTAACAAGACCCATTTCTACACCGTGGAGGAGATACCTAAGCCCACAGCGACATCTCCAACTACTGAGGAGGAGGCCGAAGCAGTGCGTTGCGAGGAGGTGGACGATGTCACCTCTGACGAGACAGTGGCGCTTGGCACGTTGCAGTTACTTCTGATGAGGGAACTAAATTGAGACACTCGGGGTGTATCACTGCAGAGCCATGGGTTGCTGTTCAGGAGGAGGCCGCAGAGAAGATTCTACTACCTTTACCTTCCATCACCATGGCTGAGCATTCGACAGAGGACCACCCACCAAAGCTCACTGCTCTCACCCAGGGAGATATTTTTACCCATTCCATTTCTGAATCATGTATTTCATGTGATAGTTGTTTTGATTCAGATCTTTTTGACACGTGGTACCTTTTGCAGAACACATACAATTATGGACCAGAGGTATGCTTGGACGTGTCACTGCTTATGGAACCTGCCGAGGTGCACAGCGAGGAGTCGCTTGATGAGACCACACTAATACGCCGGAGTTACCTGAAAACCCCAAAACCGACGAGGGATTGCTTGTCGTGGTACACAAGAGCAGAGATACATTTTCATGGAAGTGTCATCTACCGTTTTTTATTTTACATATTTCATTTGATGACCTTATTTGGAAAACTTTTATTATGGGGAAAAATTATCCACATCAGATTGATGCAGCTCATCTTTTTCAGGGTACAAGTGGAGTCCTTGGAGAGATGATGCGAGCCGCATTGCTGGAATCTGATGGAGTTCGTGGAGACATGCACCTGGCAAAACCAGAGAAGGTGCAGTTGGAGCAGCTGTCTACACTGGCAAAGATACTCGATCCGCCTTTTGCTACATGTGGTATCAATCCAGTAGTGTAGATATAGTATAGAATTTTATGATTTAAATAAACACAAATCCTCTCGGCAGCGAGAGGACAGTATAGGATTTTAATGCTTTCCTAGTTTAATAAATTTACCCTATATGATGGTTGCTCAATTATCTTTTGCACCCAACCCTCTATATGCTCTTATTGCCCACCCTCATATTTAATGCTTATTTTGCCTCTCTGTCCCCAATTTTTTTGCCCATCTGTCCACACCGTTCACGTATGAAATAGCTTGGAGGAGAGTTATTATTTTGTTGTGTAACTCCCTATTTTTCCGCTGTCCTCTATCCATGTCATACACACATTGAGGACAATGTGACGTTTAAGCTTAGGGGAGTGCACAGTGCATGCACTTTACTTCGTCGTGAAACACACTTCGAAATTTTCTGATGAACCATGTTCACTTCTATATTTATGTCTCATATACTTCATTTTATCATGAAATATCGTGGATTTATTTTTTTATGAACTCTGATATCTGTTAGATTAGAGGTTAATCCCTTGACTAGAGTATCATTGTTGATGTGCTTTTTCATAATAGAATCCATAGTCTCACAACCATATTATCGAAGCAGTTAAGCTAAAAATTGAACGAGTCAAATCTGAAAGTTATTTGACTTTTGTGTGATTTGATTGATAATTCTATTGCTTCATGGATGTTTGGTAATTCAAAAGAGATAGGATAACCCCACGACAACCAAAGTAGTGATAATTAGAATTCCTGAAACCGAGCCATGTTTAGATCCTATACTTTTTCCTTTTCTTTTATGTTTAGCCAATAAATGATCTTTGATCATGCTTTGCATTTCATCGCGTTTACGTGAGTTTGCAAAAATCCCAATAATACAAAAAATCAAACAAATATCCTGAATAAAAGGCCCTAGGGGTTCTTCGTAATCCGATGTCCTAAGACCGTCTCTTCTGGTATGCATAGGCCGCCTCTTGTATTTATTGAGTTATCTCGTGTATATAAAAAAAGAAAAATATGTATATAAGAAAATTGTATATCCAAAAACAATTGTAAAAAGAAAAATCTCATATCCTGACCCCACTTTCTATATAGAATAGAGATTTGACAAAGTTGATGGGTTTTAGGAGTTACGAAATGAGCATAGTGTGGTGAATGCCTTACCTTAATTGAATCTACTAACTCATTCCATGAAGCTTAACAAAACACCACGCATGCTTGAAACCGTTTGATCGTCACATATTTACACTGCTTAGAGAATGAGTTGTGGACATCGTATTCATCTCTGTGAACTTAGCATATTTCATGATAAACTATGATAGGATGTAGCTCTACTCTCATTTCACTGTATATCAAGTTCATTACATTTATTGAAATCCACGATATGTTCATTTGAGCGAGACTTAAGTATTTTGCGTGAGATTGTGTCCTAATCATTTTTTTGTGTGTTCACATATTCTTGTATCCTTGGGTTCATATGTTTGCTGAGTTTAAGATTGAGCTCCGTGTCTCCATCACACGATATCACCTCACCTCTCCATTGTATTCCTCTCCCGGGTTCGCTTCTTACTAGTCTTCCTCGAGGACGGGTAAGAGGTAAGCTTGGGGGAGTGTGATGTGTCATAATATTCCACATTTTATCTATATGTTTACACGCCAAAATGATTGTTCAAATCTAGATTTTATACGCTTTTACGCTAATAAATGGAACTATTTGACTTTAAGAGCGGTTGTTTGCATTTCATGAAATATCGAGCAATTTGGAGCATATTGGAGAAAACACGAACACCGATGCTGGAGCACCAGCGGCGCCGCGTTTGACGACTCAAAGCCGTTGGAGAGCAAAAAGCAAGAGGAGAGAAAGAAGAAAGCAAAGAAGGAAGGAGAGGAGAAAAGAGAGAGGCATGTCTGAGTTTCAAGTCGCTCGGTCAAGCGCGTTACGCGCTCGACCGAGCGAGGACACCGTGAAGGATGAGCAAAGCTGCGAGGGGTCGCTCGGTCGAGAGACCCAACTCGCTCGACCGAGCGACCCCAAACGCTTGACCGAGCTAGCCGTCAGGGAGCTCCAATTTATGCCTACAAATTCTCTGTAAGTTTTGACGTTAATTCGCTCGGTCGAGCGGCCAATCGCTCGACCGAGCGGCCCTCCTCCGACCGAGCGACATCGATTCCACCAAGCTAAGATTGAAGCACCCAAGAGGCGCTCGACCGAGCGATCCAAGCCGCTCGGCCTAGCGGAGTAGAAATGGGCAAGAAGTGCAGTGCAGATTTCAGGACAGCCCCTTCACTCTTTGATAATCTGCTATCACCATGGATTTTACAGTATTTTTTTCATATTTTTTTCAGATAGTAGACTACATAACGATTCCAACGCCACTAAGAACACGCCAAACGGAGGTCGGATGCGTCCTAGGGAATTTCTGCAAGTTGGCGAATCTGTGTTGGAATCTGTGCTCGGGCACACGTGTCCGCGCTCGGCCGAGCGACCTGCAAATGCTTGCCCGGGCTACCTGGGCAGCAGGCGCGGGTCCAACTTAATTGAGGGTTATTTTGGGGGTTGTGGTGGTTATATATATGGATTGAGCTGCCATTATTATGTGGCTTCTCTTAGGTCAGGATAGATAGTTTTTAGGGTTTGGAGACTCTTTCGGAGGCTAGGCTACGCATCGGCTCCCTCCTTGGTTTTTGTGTATTGGATTTTTCATCAAGCTAGGTATCTCTTCGTTAATCCCTTCATTGTTTTTCTCAATTATTTTTGATGTTGAATCCTTGATTGTTTTCCTTTTATTTGCTTTCAATGTTGATTCATATTGTTCATATCTCTTGTGCAATGATTGAGTAGATTTATTGCTAGGATTAGGGATGAACCCTAGGATCTAGGTTTAGGATGATGTGTTAACCTTAGTTGGATGAATCTAGGGTTGCCCTATGAAGGTTTGAACAAGGGTTTTGGGGGATTGGCCTTTGGATCGGGGTATCGCAAAGGCGGGTCCGTATACAGTGGGGAATCCCCACGAATCCGATTTGGGATTAGCGGCCGTTCTCCGGGGCTCGTGATTACGAGAGTGATGCGGGTGTCGGGCCGACCGCTAATGCCCAATCCCCTAGTCAGTGACTGCAAGAGCACTCCGATTGCTAGAACCAACCATAGGATAGCGTCATACTCTGTAGATCACAAGAGTGGATGTGGAACTGCGAGGCGGGACCAAGTGTCAAGTTTAATGCATGCACTCTGTGCGAAGTTGACTGCGAGAGCACGGCTTCGCATAGGGATGTGTTAGACGAGTAGGAACAACGAAAATTAAGTACTCGTTCCTACAAAAGTTAAGTACTCGTTCCCATCCTCGGATGTGACACTCCTACCCTTATCCATCGTCTAACGAAGGAACCCCTAACATGTTATCCAAACATGAAGGCCCTAGCGGGGATTTCCGATACCGTAGTGATATTTTCCTCGATTGTTTCTCTTTATTCTTTTTGTTTTCTTGTGTCTTGATGTGCCTTGTCAAGTGACACCCTCGCATTCCACATCCACCACCATTAAGACACTCTATAATCCATCTCCACCTAATAAAACATATTCGAAGCCTAACTTAGCCTAGGATTGATAGGTAGTGTGACACCGTCTCCCTGTGGATTCGATACCCGCTCGTCGATATATACACATACAGTGCGCTTGCGGTAAAACGACATTCGTACTTCCAGGTGCAAATTCGGAACCGAACAGAGTGTGTCGTGGGTCGGCGGGGCCCTGGCGACCCTAGAACGGGGCCGCCGGGCCCTGCCGGTTGCTGTTGGGGCCCAGCCCCGTCAGTGGTCGACAGTGCCTGCAGAGGCTTTGATACTGTTCACCGAGGCCTGGCGGTCCTATGGGAAGGCCCCTAGGCCCCGGTGATGGCCCTGGTGGCCACGGGGTCATGGTGAGGAGCCCCCGGGCTCCCAGCAAGCTGCCGATGCCTCTGGGGGGTTTGGTTAGGGCCGCCGGCCCCCCGATTCGTCTCTGCTTCCGGGACGTTGATGTTGAGATCTGTGAGCTTTTCGTTTTCAAGCTCCTTTGCTACATGCTTCCCCTTGTCCAAAGGAGACACCTTAGTCACTGTTTTAGGGTGTCTCCTTTGTTCAATTTTGACGAGATCTCCACAAGTCGAAAGATGATTTTTGATAGGGCTTCTGTGTGATGATTTAGGGTTTCCGCTTGCTTCTTTATTTGTTCCCCATGAGACGCTAGGGTTTCCTTCACGCCCACGATCTCGCCATTAAGCTTCTCCTCCACCTTATCGAGCCGTTCTTTTCCTCTTGTTGCCGCCGTCATGGATCGACGTGCTCTGATATCAACTTGATAGAACTCGGGTAAATCTGAAAGTTTTATTGATAAAAACTGAAAATTAAATAAGATAACTTGGCTACAATAAAGATGTAACCTCACTCTCAAGACGTCGATTGATAAGAGATGTTCGCACCTTCCCGAAGAACCCGAAGAACTCTATCTTCTCTCTCAAAATTATCAAAATAGTCATGCCTAGGGCCGGCCGACTAATCTCCCCTTTAATACTAATCCACTTACTTTCTAATTACAAGTATGCCCTTATTAGAATTAAATACTAGAAATAAAGCCAAATAAAGCCAAATAATTGTGAATACGCCCCTGAATCATGCTTGTGGGCCGGTCCCTCCTCTGGTGCGCCGTCGAGCATATGTGATGTGCCCATCAGAACACCTGGAGGGACAATCATATCTTTGTCTGTATCTGAAAGTTTTATCCAAAGACCGAGTTTTATCCAAATATTGTGACCGCGACTTGGTACAAAAGGAACCTTCACATACATCAACAAAATCAAGTTCTTAACAGATATTATTTTTAGCAATATCGTGATATTTCTCTATCAAGAATAGAACATTGATATAGTTAAGAGAGTTGTTTCGCGCGTCCACCGTTTTACTCCGCGTACATACCACTATTTACAAGTTTGCCGTTTTACTCCGCGCCCATACCACTTGCATGGCAAACTTGTAAATAGTGGTATGTGTGCGGAGTAAAACGGTGGGTGCGCGAAGCAACTCTCATAGTTAAACATCCAAAAGAATCTCTAGTCTTTCATATAATTATTTAAGTAGAATTGTACACAACATGCATCTTTATTTCATTAACACAATAAGCTTAGGACCACATTAAAGTCAGAACCTATTGTAATTTTTTTATAATATTTTAACCTCCTAAAGAGAATAAACTTAGGGCGTAGCTCTTGAAATATCTTTTCTGTTGACTTTTCTTAATCATAATTTATGCTCACAACTGAGTTTATTATTCAAACAAATGCTTAAGAACTCGCTAACCAAAATAAAGTGACAACTATTATTAGCTAAGTTCAAGATTATCTTTGCCCGAACACAAAGAACATAAAATAGAACATATAAATACTCATAGAAGTGTCGCATGGAAAAGTCGGATGATTAATCCTGATCAGTTCAAGATATTGAGTTTGGGTCCCTAAGTATTCAGTTTGGGTCCTATGAAATATCAGGGTCATATTTAAGATCTTGAATTAGAATTTGAGTAGAATTGTACACAACATGCACAAATTTTCAAATTTCATTCCAAATTCATATCATTTTTATTTCCTTCATGCTACATCTGCACAGTCCTAGAGAAGTTGGACCATAAGAGCTCTTTGCCAACCTAGAACTGTGTATATAAGGAGTTAAATCACTGTTTTCGACAGTATATTTAATTGGCTTTAACAATAAAAACATGAAACACCTGATTCAGATATCGAAGTTTCTGAAGGTGAGTTCTCCAGTAAGATCAATACTTGATTTTTTAATGGTAGTAGTCTACTTTTTAATGGTAGTAGTCTCCTAAAAACATTGGTTACATACGGTGTCAAATCATGTGAACAAGCAAGAAAACAAGAAAATATTGATCAAGAGATAAATGGGGGGGGATCAAACTCCAGGCATCAGGTCATTTCCTCATGTGGAAAGACATATATATTTTCAATAAAGTGTTTTTAATCTTTTGATAAATCAAAATTTTCAGTTAATGGCTTATTATTATAATGGAAAGCTTTAGCATTCATAATTATCATAAAATACCCATGTTATAAATTTAGTAATTTTAGAATAATGTACATCATATGACATATGAGAACTATCTTCCATATGTTATGATGTGATCCATTCTCCTCTACATAATACAAGTACATATGCGGTGTACACCGTGGCGGACCTACGTTGAGAGGAGTGGGGGCACGTGCCCCCACTAAAATTTCTTTCCGCCTGCTTCTTTATTAGTGATTTAAGTCATTAACAAATTGGGTTTCACATCATTTAATTGCTTACTTTAGAGATAATGATGTTTAGCTACTTTTTGAGGGTAGGATTACAGGTTAGAGTGTTTCACGTGGGCATCTTCTCTCACCTACAAAACATTTTGGGTCTCACAGATATAACTCGACTCACTGTACGTAAGCTAATCACATTTAGCAGGGTATCATATGTGTGCATTGACTTTTTGGGGGCCTACATCACGTTTAGCAGGGTCACTGTTCATATATATTATGCCCCTACAAAAAATATATATGTATTGTGACCCCACCAAATCAAAGGCTGGGTTCCGTCATTGGGTGCATGTCACTTGTGAAAGAGAACACGCCATGTCGATATATATGATATATATTGAGTGTTATTTGTAGTAGGGTGTGTGTGTAAAGCAAATCAGGGGATATTATATATATGAGGGGTTAGCTCAGTTAGAAGCTAATCACCAATTTCCCAAAACACTACATGGTATCAGAGCCCTAGGGGGAAAAAGAAACAAAACCCTAACCCTAACCCTCCCGCCGCCGCATCCTTTCTGCGCCTCCACCAAATCTCGACCAGCGGCCACCCGCCTCCCATCCGCGGTCGCCCACACTCCCAGAAGGCCCCCGCGACCTCGTCTCCACCAACCGAAGCCCCCCCGCACCCGCCGCCTGCGGTGCAGGCCACCGCAGCCGCCGCAGGCGCAGGCCGCTGCAGCTGCTTCCGCCACTTGCTGCACAGGCTGCGCGCGCCGCTGCTCTCGTAGGCCTCCGCCGTCGTCACCTGCGGTGCAGGCCGCTGCAGCCGCCGCACCCGCAGGTCGCCGCAGCCGCTTCCGCCATCTGCGCAGCCGCCTCCGCCCACTAGCTCCGCCACCTGCCTTGCTGTCCGCTGCCGCTGCTGATTCTGGTTTGCTGCTGATCCTCTGCTACTAAGGAGGATTTACAAAAACCCTAACCCTAGATCTATGGTCGAGCCATGAAGATGACTCCATAGATTTACGGTTAGGGTATGCCCTAGAAGAAGAAGAAGAGAAGTAGATCTGCGGATCTAAGGAGGAAGAGAGGAGAGATCTGCGGATCTGAGGAGAGATGGGGGACAATCTTACGTCAGCGGACATGAAGGCCTTCATCGGAGAGATAACGAAGCTGCTTGCTTCGAAGGAGTTGGGATCCTCGAGTGGATCGACGCCTTCTCGTCCTGTGTAGAAGCTGGAATTGATGCCCAATGATGTGAAATTGGAAGGGACGAAGAATTACCTCAGTTGGTCCAGGAGGGTGCTTCTCATTCTGAGATCGAAGGGGTTAGAAGGCGTCGTTCTGGGTTCGTGCAAGGAACCGCTGGACAAGGATGGGGATGATTGGAAAGTCTGGAGCACCACCAACTCACTGGTGGCTGCTTGGTTGATGACATCGATGGTTCCACCCATTGCTGGTATGGTGGAGGCCATAGAGAGTGCTGCGGGGATATGGAGTATGGTGGAAAAAATGTACTCTGGAGCAGGGAATGTGATGCTCATGATGGAGGTTCAGGGCAAGGTCGACACCTTGAAACAGGGGGAGATGACGATTCTAGCCTACTCTGCGGAGTTAAAGAGGCTTTGGTCAGAGTTAGATCACTATGACCCTATTGATCTGCCTGATCCTAGGAGCGCTGCGATACACAGGAAGTGGGTGGAGCGTAGGCGTGTGACACACTTTCTAAGGAACCTGAATGGAGACTTTGAGGTCAGGAGGGCGAGTATGTGTCACCTATCATCCATCCCATCCCTGGAGGAGGCCATAGCTGCAATGGCACATGAGGAGACCAGACTGAGGGTTATGAAGGATGAGGGTACTCAGGTCACTCGGGCTGCACTGGCTGTACCGGCAGTGGCAGTAGTGAGCGAGGATCGAGAGTGCTACACATGTGGGGTGAAGGGGCACCTGAGCTTCAACTGCCCACAGAAGGGGAGTGGGCGAGGACGTGGCACAGGAGGTAGAGGAGGAGGTCGTTGGGGCCGTGGAGGCCGTGGACGAGGTCGAGGTGGCCCACGGGCCAACTTTGCCACAGCTGACGGACGACAGGAGACAGTGATGATCGAGGCCACGCCAGCTGAGGCTTCAGACCTAGAGCAGAGGAGACAGTCCAGGTCTACTACTGAGAGCTCGGAGAGTCATGCAGACCAGACTGGGGATATTGCCTCGCCATTCGGTAACTTTGCCCACTTCGCTCACACAGGCTCAGGTAACCGATTAGCCCTTTCATGTAGAGATCATATAGAGTGGATTATTGACTCAGGTGCATCTAGTCATGTGTCAGGAGCATATAGACAATTTTCCACATATAAACCACATACCATTCATGAAACCGTTCAGACAGCTGATGGCACGTCCCAACCCATTAGAGGGATTGGTACTATTCAGTGCACTCCCTCTATACGCCTCTCTTCAGTCCTTCACGTCCCATCATTTCCAGTCAACCTCTTATCTGTTGGCTCCATTGTTGATGATCTTGATTGTAGCATCACTTTTGACTCCACTCATTGTGTGTTGCAGGAAAAGAAGACTGGGAGGAGGCTTGGGACTGGCGTCAGGCGTGATGGACTGTGGTATCTTGACAGAGCTAGTGGGGATGCTGCACTGGCTGTCGTTTGTGGAGAGAAGGAAAGGGATGTACTTTTGTTGCATTGTCAGTTGGGACACTTACCTTTTGATACTTTGAGTAAAATGTATCCCGATATTTTGAATAGAGTGAATGAAGTGAATTTAAAATGTGATGCATGTGAATTTGGGAAACACACTAGGACGTCTTATCCTAGTGTAGGGATGAGGAGTGTAGAGAAATTTCATCTTATTCACTCAGATGTTTGGGGGCCATGCCCAGTGACTTCAGTGAGTGGGTTCAGGTGGTTTATCACCTTCATAGATTGTCATTCTCGGATGACATGGCTTTATATGATGAAAAATAAAGGTGAAGCGCTGAAGTGTTTCCAGGACTTCCATAGAAGTGTCAGGAATATGTATGAGGCCAAGATCCGTGTCTTGAGAACAGATAATGGGACAGAGTATGTAAACAGGGAGTTTGCATCCTACCTATCTGAGAGTGGGATAACTCATCAAACCACTTGCCCCAATACCCCCCAACAGAACGGAGTTGCCGAAAGGAAGAATAGACACTTGTTGGAGGTAACTAGGTCACTCATGCTCACCATGAATGTACCTAAGATACTGTGGAGTGAAGCAGTGATGACAGCCACATATCTTATCAACAGGATGCCTTCACGGATCCTTGGTATGAAGTCTCCATGTGAGATTCTTATGGGAAAGAACGCTTTTGTAGTTCCACCAAAAGTGTTCGGATGCACGTGCTTTGTGAGGGATCATAGACCCTCTGTGGGGAAGCTGGATGCTCAGGCAATTAAATGCATATTTGTTGGGTATCCTTCAAATCAGAAAGGCTACAGGTGTTGGAGTCCCTCAGAAAGGAGACTGTTTGTGAGCATGGATGTGACGTTCAGGGAGACTGAACCGTTTTATGAAGGACTGACAGATTCTACATCAGTATTTGATGCTGGGGCCTCTCCAAGCACAGGAGGAGTTGGTCGAGAGGGGGAGACTGATGACAGGAGGGTAGTGGTTGGACTTATACCGTGCCCTGTCAGGCCTACTGGTACTGGTCCTGATAGCTGGGAGGAAGAAAGGACCTTGATGGAAGAGGAGGAAGACAGGTTGTATGGCAGGAAATATAGCAGGAGACAGAAGGATAGTCATGGCGATGGGGAACAGCAAGGAGACATCTTCCCCACTGAAGAACCACTAGCTCCACTGCCCCATGTCGAGATTGATCAGTCTATCACGCCTGCTCGAGTCCCGACCTCCTTACTGCCTTCCTCTCCTACCACGGATGGTAACCTTTCTTTGCCTTCCTCTAGTTTAGATCTTCCACTTGCATCTCGTAGGGAGCCTCGTATCAATGCCGGCAGGCCTCCTGTACGGTATGGATATGAGACTGATATTGCTAATCATGTCTCCTACGCCTCTCTTACACCTGCATATAGGGCTATCATTTCATCCTTACAGTCTATCCCTATACCAAGTGATTGGCGAGTGGCAAAGCAACATCCCCAGTGGAAGAAAGCAATGCTCGAAGAACTTGAGGCATTGGAGAAGAACAAGACATGGAGACTTGTCTCACTTCCAGCAGGGAAGAAGGCTGTGGGCTGCAAGTGGGTATTCACAGTAAAGCAAACTGCAGAAGGGAAGGTGGACAGGTACAAGGCGAGGCTGGTTGCCAAGGGCTACAGTCAGACTTATGGGATTGATTATGATGAGACATTTGCCCCAGTGGCAAAGATGAGTACTGTGAGAGTACTGATATCCTGTGCAGCGAATTTTGGATGGAAATTGCATCAGTTGGATGTAAAGAATGCCTTCTTGCATGGAGACTTACAGGAGGAGGTATACATGGAGGTTCCACCTGGTTTTGGCACACAACAGACGGTGGGAAAGGTGTGTAGACTGGACAAGTCCTTGTATGGGCTAAAGCAATCTCCAAGGGCATGGTTTGACAGGTTCAGGCGTGCAGTCATCACCATGGGCTACAAGCAGAGTAATGGTGATCATACTGTATTCTATAGACATTCAGGGCAACGGATCACTCTTTTGGCTGTGTATGTTGATGATATCATTATCACTGGAGATGATGAAGAGGGAATCTCTCACTTGAAGGTGAGGTTGGCGAGAGAATTTGAGGTCAAGGACCTTGGACAGTTGGGATACTTCCTTGGACTGGAGATTGCCAGGTCCAGGAAGGGTATAGTTCTCTCACAGAGAAAGTATGCACTGGATCTTCTGACAGAGACTGGTATGTTGGGGTGTCGTCCTGCAGTTACTCCTATTGATCAGAATCATAGGTTGCATTCACAATCAGGGGAGCCAGTGGACAAAGAGAGGTACCAGAGACTTGTTGGACGCCTCATCTACTTATGCCATACTAAACCTGACATTGCCTATGCTATCAGTGTGGTAAGTAGGTACATGCATGATCCTAGGACTGGACATATGGAGGCAGTCTTCAGGATACTGAGGTATCTGAAGAATAGTCCAGGAAAAGGCATATTATTTGGTAGTCATGGTCACATGAATGTGACAGGCTACTGTGATGCAGATTGGGCAAGTTGCCTAGATGATAGGAGATCGACCTCGGGCTACTGTGTGTTTGTTGGGGGCAATTTGGTCTCTTGGCGCAGCAAGAAGCAGGATTTGGTGGCTCGTTCCACTGCAGAGGCAGAGTACCGTGCTATGGTGCTTAGTACCTGTGAGATGATCTGGTTGAGATCACTCCTACATGAGCTACACCTGCTGAGAGAGGGACCATTGCGGTTGTTGTGTGATAACAAGTCAGCAATTAATATTGCCAACAACCCAGTGCAACATGATAGAACAAAGCACATAGAGATTGACAGGTTCTTCATTAAAGAGAGACTGGACAAAAAGCTGTTGGAGATCTCCTATATTACCTCTGGACAACAATTAGCAGATTGCCTCACAAAGGGGTTAAACTCTAAAGGAGTAGAGGATGCTTGTAACAAGATGTGCATGATAAATATCTTTTGCTCATCTTGAGGGGGAGTATTGAGTGTTATTTGTAGTAGGGTGTGTGTGTAAAGCAAATCAGGGGATATTATATATATGAGGGGTTAGCTCAGTTAGAAGCTAATCACCAATTTCCCAAAACACTACAATATATCTCCCATATGTCATATGAGGTATATTATTCTAATTCAGTGCGTATGTCAATCTTCAAGCATTTAGTTTATTTTTACCTAAGATTAGAATATATACAAACCATCGACTTATTTCAAGCCAAGTATTTAGTTTTAGACCAAAAAAGTTTGTTGCTTGTGAAATCCGCGACATTTAGGAAATTAGCAAGTGAAAAATAAATAACCTAGAAAAGTCCGAGGTCAAGAAACAAGAAACCACTACCTGGCAGATAATATTTTGATTTTCTTCTATCAATCCAAGAAAGGTGAATTTTTTTTCCCATAAATATAATGAATATTAGTAAAATTAACATGTCTAGAGCCAGAGTACTTCCTCCCCCCACCAAAACTCAAAAGGTATAGCAAGAGCATGATAACTCAACATCATTTCGTTGGGGATAAAATTGTGAGAACTTAGAAGACCATAAATTTTTTGATTTTTCATCAAGAAATCCTAAAATCTTAATCCTTAATGGACTAAAGAACGAAGATAGATGAAAAATGTAGGCCAAGAAATCGGTGCACGTATGAGAGAGAATCTCAATGGTTTTCGGCAATACTTCATAAACAAATTCAAGAGGAGACCTCACAGTCCGTGAATATGTTATTACTTCTTAAATAATTATATGATAAAGATATACTGCGGGTCATCTTCTTAGACTCCTTTAGGCAAATAATATCATGACTTGTGGAATTTCTTTTAAAAATCAGCCACTGGAATAAAATAGTATCCTTAACAGACTAAATAACAAAGATAAACAATGAAAATCAAAGTCTAATGAATCACCCCTTAAGAGTTTTATTTTTAAAAAAGAAGATATATTTTTATTTTCTTTCATCAATAAAGAAGTGTATATTTTCTAACAAATTTGTTTTAAAAAACAGAAAAGTTGGCATATCTAGAACTAGAGAACTACCCGAATCCGTATCATTATTTTTAGTTCTTTTTATTTTTTGAATTTCCTTTGCTGATCAAATTAACAAGATCTTTTAAAGTTAAATACAAAGAAAATTAGGAACTCAAACATGTTTAGTATAAAATAACTTAGATCTCTCACATCTAATATGTGTGTGTGTGTGTGTGTGTGTGTGTGTGTGTGTGTGTGAATTGTTAGGGTTCATGTCTCATATACTTTCGAGTCATGAAAGCGGTGGTCTTGCAAAGGCATTAGAAGGTATGTTTAGTCCCGCTTTCTTTAAATTAAATGGACATGACGACATGTGATTAAATGTGCTAAGATTCATGATTCACATATGTTTAATCCATTTAAAGATACGGGTTTCATGCATATTAGCCACATTCATCTTAGTTCATGGGTCTAGATCTTTCTGATGGGAATAGCCACTTGTATACAACCTGGTATCTAACCCTAAGTGATGGATTTCAGGCTTCTGACATGGGGTTTTTTTTTGGGGCGTGGGTGGGTGGGTGGGTGGGTGGGTGGGGACATTGTGTTGAGTTAACGATTGAGATGAATGAAAAGCAGAAAATTACTAAGAATTTGGTATGAATATGGGTTGCTGGTGATTTGATGAGGTTCTTTGATATGCTTATTGATGCTTAGTTACTGGGTATGCAATAAATTTGATCGAGTTGATAGATCAAAAGCAAGAAAATTACATTCTCATCTGCTGGGTAACCACAAAACAAGGAATATGAAGGAATACGATGGTGATGTCTTTCAAAGTCCAGGTAACCATAACAAAAAGAAAGATACATGTGATGGCCATCCATTAGTATAGATTTCCATGCACATAACTCGCTAAGTGAACAATGGCCATCGCTCCACACGTAAATTTATCCAAACAAGGATGCACACACATACGCATACCTTAAAAGATTCAAATCTTATCATTTTACCTGTCAATGCCAATGGTAAAATTTGGTTGTCTTGCTTTCGGTGAATAGAGTTCAGCCCAAAATTGTCATGTGACACAGATTTGCCCCGTGGAGCGATGGATATTGGAAAAACAGATGCAGCTGGATCAATTTTTCCAGTTCATGGGTAGTGACATGTACTATAAACTATAGAGTATAAACTGCATGAACTGAAATTGATTGCCATATAATGCCTTAATCAATATGTCAATTCCTCACCAATATCTAAGACGTGAAAACATTTTCCTCCGTATATCATAAAAAGTTGCCAGTCTATTGCTTGCTGTGCACGCATCAATTCATTATTTTGCTTTTGCCCGTTAGCAGCTAACTAAAAGTAAGATGCAACTCAAGTCAATCAGTTGCCTCATAATTTCTTGCCCTGTGAATGTTTTACAGATACGTCGCTCCTGAGTATGCAATGACAGGGCACCTACTTATCAAGAGTGACGTCTACAGTTATGGAGTTGTGCTTCTAGAGCTTCTATCAGGTCGCAAGCCCGTGCACGTCTCTGACCTTCAGGATCCAGAGAACCTTGTGGTCTGGGCCCGCCCTCTGCTGGGGAGCAGAGAAGGGCTCCAGCAATTGCTAGATCCCTACTTGAGAGGAAATTGTGACTTTGACAACGTTGCCAGAGTGGCAGCTGTAGCTTCAATGTGCGTTCATGGCGAGCAATCACATAGGCCGTTCATGGGAGAAGTCGTTCAGGCATTGAAGCTCATATGCAGCGGCAAGGAAGAGGCTGGCATCGAAGATTCCTACAGTCAGAAGGAGTCATCTTCCTTCGGCCCAGAATACGATTTTAAGGGTGATTTCGGCCCCGAGGGAAGCTGGTGGAGTGGGGCTTCGCCTCCATTGGCTTATGGTCCATATGGCCATGCCTCGTCTTTCCAAAACATGGAATACAGTTTTGATTTGATGGACGAAATGCAGAGGCCTCACTCGGCTGCTGGTTTGGTTGGAAGAACAGAATCCTTAGTCAAGTACAGCCAGTCAGGTCCATGGGGGGCCAATAGGAAGAAGCAGGCATTATACAAATTGAGGAGGAGCATGAGCGATCATGGGCATCCGTGGCACCGTTCACATTCTCATATAGATGGACAATTTTAGAGTTTTTGTTTATGGGAAAAACTGATTCTCCTTTCCCCATAGCGTTTTACTTTCTTCAAATGTACAGTTGCAACAGGTTCTGCATCCTCTCTGGAGACTTTAAGGGGGATAGGACGGCCCATGGATTTTTAATTTTGGCAATCATGATTCTTCTCTTATGCATCTGATCTTTGATTTTGAACTCGGTGTTTTTTAAGTTCTCTGATAGTAGTTTCTTTGTTGTTCAAAGCCAAATAGAATATAATGATCATTCTTACATTAGTCGATTTTCTTTCTCCCATACTGTAGACATTCCTTTGATGTATTTTTGTTTTAATCTAATTTTTGTTGGCTATCCTTATCAAGTATTTTTCAGTTTCTATTGATTCCATTAAGCCAACCTCAGTTTTTTTTTGGGATGAATGGGATGAAGGCTAAGATGATGCCGATGATTGTCAAGTATTTTTAAGATTGAATTTTGTCTAAATTTTCTTTCGACCAGGTCACATAGTGAAGATTGGTGTTTGGTTTCAAAGTTTTGCAGTGTGGAGAGTGTTATTAGCAAGATCAAAGAGCCTCCAGCTCTAGCTGTTGGAGCACCGAATTATGAACAGATTGGAATTTTTTTAGCTGGCAAGTTGCAAAATCTACCACACGAGGAACATGGAGGTGAAAATCCCATGATATTTTGTGTGCCCTGCTCACTTGATACGTTTGATCCTGCTTGTGGCCACAACTCAAGAAAGAAGACTCACGTAAGTTTGAAGGGGCCTCCCAAGGCCCACAGAGATCGCAAAACAGTTAGATATCCAAAACTTAAAAACAGGTATTGGGAATGATATTGAGCTATCACCAACACGAAGTACTCTTGGGTATCTAAAATTTTGGACAACCCAGAAACATAAAGCATTGTTCAACTAGCATGAAAGGTAAACAGGGAGTTTGCAAAGCCAGAACTGGGCCTGACGTGATCTAGTAACCGCCCTTGAGGTCGTTGACAACGTCGTAGGGAATGGGGGTCACGGTCTCCAGCGTAGCTCCTTCCACCATGAAACCGGGCTTGGGTCCCTCTGGCTGCCTCTTTGTGCTGATGACCTCGCCACGCGCCTTGGCCTCCGCCTTCAGCTTATCGTTCTTGATCTTTCTCAGGCGGAAGTCTTCGGTGCACCTGGATGGCTGCACATGCTCCACTCGCACATGGATCCTCTTCCTGATGATTCTGTTCCCCACCTGTAAGATGCATCATTTAGCAAGAATGACAGTCTAACAACTCGAAAACCATATTGGCTCCTAAATTTCTCTTGTTTCTAATGACCAATCACCTCCAAAGCACGTCAAAGATCATACTAAGATTGACGATAAGAGTCCAGTTAAGATACGACATAAATTACAATAGCCTTAGTCTATAAATAACTGCTAGCTGAGCTGGACAACCAAATCAATCAAACAAAAGCGGCAGTTGATTAAGCTAACGCCAAATATATCACGACTAAGAACTCTTGCCCGCCTCGTTTGCTCTATGAACTTGAAGAAAAACAGCCAATCTTAATGAATGTAAGCACTTTTAGATTTCCATATTCATCCATAATGCGCGTCTCTCAGACTTTCGATTTTATTGCCACTTAGTAACATGACGTGATTAGAAAAAGAATTCACATTCCACCAGGTAGCAGACAATAGGTTAACTGGGGATCCAAACATAAGTTGTGAGAAAGAGAACTCCAGGGTGCAAATTAAAATTTTTATATTTAATGTCTATATGTAAACACCCGTAGCGATGCTTTATTTTTTTAACTAAAACACAAGTAAAAAAATCAACTATTACAATGAGATTAATGTATTCCTAGCCAACGTAAAACATCTATGCATTTTTCCAACAATAATAACAATTGACTTCAAAAGGTTCATTGTGATGTTAACATGTTTCTTCATTAAAACATTATAGTTAACTATATGTTTCATTAAAAATGTAAATCACACGTGGATGTTGATCGGTAATCCCTTTTACATCTCAATCAAAAACCAAATTAATATTAGCCCATTGTACCCGTCATTTGTGAAACTTAACATTATGCTTCATTTAGAAATGAACTAGTCATAACCCGCGCCCATAGGGCACAACGAAGGTCGTCTCTCCGGTGCGAAACCGAGGGGGGCAGTTGGTTCACGGGTGAAATGGCGACAGGACAGTCGTCTCCCAGGCACAAGAACGATGGGAAAATCGTCATCCGGACCAATATTGACGGCAAAAAGAAAACCTGGGTCAGTCGTCGCAGGGGCACAAAAATAGGGAGTAAAGCGCAAAAAAACATCGGTGCAAAGCGGAAAAAGAGCAACACTCAATTGGGCTTCCACCAAAACACCCAACTCCACACCCAACCACTAACCCACACTCCATTGGGCTCCCCACTCTTCCAAACACTTTGTCCTAGTCATATTTTGATACCACATAGGACAAAGATTCAAAAATAGTCACCATTTGTATAATAGATAACTCACCATGTAACGTGGATAGGCTAAAGCCTAATCCCTTTGACATCATAATCAAAAACCCAATTAATATTAGCACATTGTCATTTACATACATCATAATGAAAAGAAACCCAGCTAATCCCTTTAACATCACAATCAAAAACCCAATTAATATTAGTTTACTGTCTCATAGTTTTTACATTGCACATTCCGTTCCTTCTACCATCATCGCTTATTAGCTCGGATTACTTAAAAAATCTATATGTTAGATAATGTAGATCTTTTTACGCAGTCCGCAAAGGAAAATGTGCACGCATTCTGTATTAATACTCCTTAATCAAACAAGGAAAATTAAAAAAATCAATGGCAATAATTTCTAGTAAAACTAAAAAGTAAAGGATTAGATTATTTTTTCAAACACATCGCACTCAGGAGTCAATTTTAATCCACCCGCCAACCATAAACCAAAAAAAACTACAATCTTGAACAATCAAAACATAAAAATAAAACAGCTAATACAAAAAATCCACACAAAAAAGGAGAAAAATTAATAAAGGAGGTGTCTTTTGAGATTTACCTGCTTGTTGATCTCGACACCGATGGCACGCTTGGTGACGTTCCAGACCTTCCCGGTTCGGCCGTGGTAGAACTTGTGGGGCATCCCCTTGTGGACGGCGCCGTTAACCTTGACGTCGACGTAGTCGCCGATTTTGTACGTCCTCAGGTACGTCGTCAACGGAATATACCCCTTCTTCCTGAATGGTCGCGCAAAGAGATCGCGGGTTCGAGAACGGAGACCGTGACCCGCCGGCATCTTCGACGGCTGCTGCTGCTTCTTCTAACGGAGGCGGCGACGGAGATGCTGAAGAATGGCCAAATGGAAACCTCGCGTGCTAGGGTTTGGGGAGCCAGCAGTGGAATTTATATATGGATAGACTTTTTTTTTTGCTCATGTCGATTGAGGAATTATCAAAATTGCCCCTTGGATGGAATTTGGACGGGATTGGGCTTAGTTTTCGTTTGTCGCATCGATTTATTAAAACAAAGCCCAATAAAAAGCAAGGCCAGGCCCCCCACATAAAGCGTCGGTTAAAACTTAAAAGGCTTAATCTAAAAAAGGCTTATTGGACTACTTATTTAAATGATAAAATCATAGCTTATTTATTTGAATTAAATGCTACAAGCAACATTTTTCATTGCTGCAACCCAATCGGCCCGTTTGTAGAAGATAATACATTGATCTGCATACATCTTTGTGAAATATATTACATCTGTGATGGACTTGATACGTATATAGAATCGATTTTGCAAGACAAATATAATTACTAAAGCCAACGCCGCTGGAGGCTCCTCCTCATGCCGCTCCTCTTGCCATTGTTGAGGATTCTCAAGCTCTGCCTTAGAATGTCGACCTCCCTCTCTCTCTTTACCCTCTCTTTCTCCATCGCCGAGAGGCGCGACCGCATCGCTTCGATCGCCTCCTCCTTCTCCATCGCCTCTGCCTGCAGCCGGTCGACCACTCCCAAGTCAAATTGCCCTCCTGCAAACATAGAAACAATAGGTGGGTGATGGGGCCACAAAGAACGGAAAAAAAAGGCTTGTACGCGTTGGACGATCACAAGGTCCTATGCGCGTATAGGAGCCAACCCGATCCCTGTGATCAATTACATGAAGCTTTCAGACTTGGGGGGCGACGTACCATGTTTGGTTCGAAGGATGAGATGGTCGAGCTCGTTCTTGATGGTGAGATACAGGTGCTTCCATTTCTCGACGGCGGCCTCTCGGGTGGCCTGCTCCTCCTTCATGTGCTCGACGAGGCACTCCGCGCCCAGCCAATGCTGCCAGTCCTGGCACTCGCTCTCTCTGCTCGCAACCAGCTCCCCTTCCAAGCTCCTCGTTCTCTCCTCCTCGTCCCCCAGCTTTCTCCTCAGCTTGGCGGCCTCCTCTCTGTGCTGCCTCCTCTCTCTCCTCCACTCCTCTTCCTTGGCCTCGAACTCCCGGGCCTCTCGCTGCCGGAGCACGCCCAGCTTGCTGATCTCCCCCTCCAGGATTTGGATTCTGGCCATGAGTTGTAATGGGGTACTGTCGCGGTGTGTTTCGTAGCATTTGCTGATGACGATGCCCATTTCCTTTCGGCTTAATTTGTTGGCCCTCTTTTGCTGGAAGCGCTTGAGAAGGTGAACATGAGCTGATGATAAGGGGGTGGAGAAATAATTGGATGCAAGTTGCGTGTTTTAAGTTTGGGTGATAAATGCGCGACGACAAGCAGCGTGATGGGTCGCGCTCCGTGCTCGCATCAATAATTAGAATAGGAGCGGAGACAGAGTACAGGGGGCAACGAGGATAAGAAAATGGAAATTGCTATATGCACACCTATGAGTAGGGCTTTCAATTTTAGGAAAAAAAAGGACATTGCACCCCTACTCTGCTCATAGGGGTGCTGATAGTTGTTTTCTAAGAAAATTCACAGCACAGTGAGAGGAAATGATCACGAGAAGCTGGTAGGGATGAGAATCGGCTTCCAAATGGGCATGCCACATCATCATCCCTACAATTCTTTCACAAATTTTTCTAGAATTTGTGAAGGAATTGTAAGGATGATGATGTGGCATGCCCATTTGGAAACCCAATCGGGCTTTGGGCATGCCCATTCTCATCCCTAGAAGCTGGCGACAGCTGACGTAGCTGTGAGTTTAACCAAATGGTATCGTTAATTAGCTAGCTAGCTAGTTAGAGATTTATAAAGGCAATGGGTGTGCCAATTAAGTCTCTGTTTGATGATTGGCATCGTGTATGCATGTTGTCAAAAGTCCGGTGGATTGATAACGTATTGGTTACCCACTGCCCTACAAAGGCTATATGTCTTAGCATTTCATTGTTTTCTTTGACTTTGTTGGACGTCTCAGTTGGTCACAAATTAAAGCAGAAGTTCCTCGTTTTGCGCTGATGCCCAACTCTTTTCTCTTTTCTTTTGCATTAAACTAGTATAGCCATGATCTTGTTGTTTTTTTTTTTAACAACAATTGTTATGTCAAAAGACGTAAACAATGATGCAATATTACAAGCGCTGATTACAGTTTAGAATCAACTTGCGTGTTGTCGTATACCGGCTGCTAGGGGTAATATGATCATAATTGATGCTAAGGTACATGCATCCTTGAATTTATTACAATGTCCATTATCATTAAAAAAGGCAAAAAAAATGCCATTAATATACAAAAATTATTCAATTCAAGAAGGCTACCCTTCCTTCCTCCTCTTTTACTGTTGATACATGGGTTCGGCTCACAAAGCGGGGATATGTATTCTGTTTGGAAAGAGAGGCCCACTTGAAGTGCTGAGCCTCGGCCCAATAGCCCAGAGGCCGACCGAGAAAGGAGAGCTTTTGCCCAGTCAAGGAGCCAGCTCACTTGTCCGTTGGGTCCCGCTAACCGCACGGGATTTGTTAATAATGACGAGTTAAGAGGGCAGCCGTTACCCTCATTTTAAGGAAGATCATGCGGCAACAAAGGAAAAGCATTTACTACAAACGACATAGAAGAGAAATCATCATATGTAAATGGGCGGAGAAAGGACAGAAAAAATGGTTCACACTTCAGAGGTCCGAATACTAGATACTCTGACAACGTCTTTCTTTACTTTCCACTTGCATTTCTTCCTCTAAAAGCTCGGCGTGGCTGCATCAAGTCAATCTCCCCTTAGGTCGATCTTGACAGCCCCGTCCATCTTAAGTCCCATACCGAGTCACTGACTTAAGAATCGGATGTGATTTGGGTCGTAACCCATATCCGACCGCCGTGACGATCGTCTGTGTTGCAGATAGCTCGACGGTCAACTCAACAAGTAGCTGGGAGGATCGTTCAGAACGGCCCTATGTCGAGCTTCGTCATTGTAGCTCAAACAATTTGTTCTCCCTGGCCGGGGCTCCAGCCGACGTGGGTCCCATCCATTAGCTGACAGAGTGCCATATCATCTGAGTCAGTCACATCAGCTTCACCTTACTGGTCGTCGAAAGTCACCCGACAAGAGTTACTGATGAATAACAGGGCAGGGAGTGAGACTGATAGGCGGAGGACAAGATAAGATGACGTGAGGATCCAGCCCGTATTGATGCAAGAGCAGTAAAAGTCTGCTTAGGATTCCTCCACTGAAAGAGACCGAAGCCTGGCTCGTAGCGCCCTTCTAGCCCAGGCAAGTTCTAGTCTGTATGGTTGTTATGGTTATGGTCATCCGATATGCTATGGCGTCAGCATTTCCATACTCTTAACCGGTCCATACCGATTTCGGGTGACGTGGCTTCCATCTAAAACAGAGAAATAGTCGATATTGGGATTGGAGTTTTTCATATTTGGGATTTCATGGTATGAAATCATGGGTTGCAATTAAGAACGTGGTTAAGTTTTGACACATTAAAAAGAAGCGTCATTTATGTGGCTTATTTCAAGCTGCTGAGAGACAGAGTAGTCTGTAGGGACTATTTAGTCTAACTGTACCCTGCACCCTGCAGGCTGCAATGGAACAGCCTTAAATTGTCTTTCATTCGTTCTGGACCTGGGTGTGGACCCGCAACTGTCAGCATGCTGGCCCCATGTTCGGGCCCGGCCCGGCTTCTTGACTTGACTGGGGCTTATTCGGTATGTGACTCGGGCAGTGGGGCCCAACAAAATGGTTGAAAATCCCCATGTGACTGCTCTTTGTCCGAACCTGAAGGAATAACTAAACGAATAAAATGAGCGGGTCCCGCCGCTCTAGGCCCCACTCCCTATAAACGCGGGTTAAAACATCTTACTAGAAAAATAGGCTCATCATGAACGCTGACCCTGACGCGGGCAATTGGGACCAGTTGCTTTTTGTGGCGTGAAAGCATCCGACTCGCATCATATTCATGGGGAACACCGCATCATGGGGGAGCACCCGGCTTGCGTGCCTGGTAGGCTAGTTGGCCTTGGATTTTGTTCTCAGGTAGACGTGTAATTAATCGTGGATCTTCGCTAAATTACGAGATATATCCATCGAGACAGTCAAGTGACTCAACTAATGGGTAAGCACCGGAGCTCAAACTTTATTTTAACTCAAACATGACCCAAGCCTAGAAATATTGGGCTGACGTAGCCTTCTGCTTTTCGAGCCCAAACTTCGTTACGGGCCGACCTGGTTACGGCCCGACCCAAAGTTCAGTATCTGTGCTATCCACAACTAGTGGATCGCACGAACTCAGGATCCATTTCAAAAGGCTGACGCTCCCACAGAAACACCAAAACAATCAATATATTATATTATAGTTTCACAACAAAAAGGAGGAAGATGATACTCCGCTCTCCTCCTCATCAACGTCTCGTCTCTCTCCGGCCGAAACTGCGGTTTCTTGTTCAAAGGTATCGGCACTTTTTTTGCGCAATAGCCCCTGTGAGTTTCCATTATTTGCTTTTTGAACCGTCTCAGGGCGGAGATGTCGCCGTCGTCGTCAACCGCTCCCCCTCCGCTCCCAGAAAAGTGTATCGTTGTGCGCATTTGAAACCCTAACGGATTCTTTTTGATTTTTTTATTTTTTAACCCCAAATTACACCTTATTTAAACTGTAATTCAGTTGGGTTGCGGGGCGGCGGGGCTTGATTACTTGGCGACTGTGGCGGCGTTCCCCAACCCCGACGATAAGATTCGAAGCACGAGCTCGAAGGTCTCTTTTGTAAATTTTGATGGTATATTTTTTAATTGGAACCAAATTGAGGAATTAGTTTGATTTGGTAAATTTGGCTGATACTCAGGTTGAAGGAGGTGGAAATGTTGGGAATTCTCTGACGAGCGCTTCTCGACTGGGCCTGAAACCTAGAATTATTTCAAAGGTATTATTTGTTGTTTTGGAAAAAAAATTTGAATTTTGGCTTATTTTTTACATTGTTACGGTCTTTAGGTTGCTAATGATGCTCAAGGAAGGAGCTTGCTTGAAGAGCTCGAGAGAGATGGCGTTGATACTTCTTTTATGATTGTAAGTAGTTGTCGTTTTAGTTAGCATGCATGTACATGATTATACTAAGTCATATACTAGATAAAATAATCAATTGTGATTATCTCAATCCTTGAGTAGCAGCGAAGTCTGATCTTTTTTACATTGACTGGATTAGTAATTTGTGATTGCAAAATATATTATTGGTCCGATATCTGGTGATAAACAAAACACTTTGCAAAAATGCAATGAGGTCCTTTTTTTTACTATTTCCTTTTGCTAATACCATATAGTCTTTGATATTGATATGCAGTGACCTGTATATACTTTCCAGAAGTTATATATGTAGTACGGAGGAGACGAACTTCCATTGAATGCAAATAGATGCTTCCACACTTGGTAGTGGATGTGAGTTGATATTCTTTAAGAGTGTTCAATTCAACTTCAATTTGTAATCAAGTATAGATAAATAGGAAAAAAGCAGGAGAAAGATCAGATCCTAATATTGCTAGGAGCGGTGGAAACCCAATATGAGTTTAGAGTATGATGCATTCTATTGTACATACAAATTGAAGAAACTAAAATGTGCCCGTTGGCCATTTATACATTCCCACCTAGCATGCTTGGTTAATTACACAGCAGTGCATAGCTTGAGTCCGCAACTTATTGCATAGATTGAGTCTGTGGCTTAGTGAAAACGTCAACAACTTGATCTTGTGAGACAATGTGAGGTAAAATTTCCCAACCACCGTATGTTATGTGTAAAATTGGCATTCGACTTCTATATATTTTGTATGCTATGAAGAACATGAATAAGTTGAAAATGCATATTTGATATTGTCCACATCCAGTGGATTTGGAGTCTTGACAAAAAGGTGGTTGTTTCGAGTGTTGACAAAAAGGCATGAGCCTGTGGAAGATCACTAAGCGAGGTTGTCTCATTACATGTAAAAGGCATGAGTGATTCTGCCTTGCTGGAGATTAGCATCCAACATCTTCTAACATTCTCATTTGTATTCAAACAATAACAGCTTATCACACAAACCTTAAAGTACAAACACCTAAGAAGCATGGATATGGACACGACACATCCTTAAAAACTATGATAAGGGGACATGACTATGGAAGGGAAAGACATGCCCCACATATGGGCACTAACAATGGCTTAAAAACAGCAATACGAAAGCTGAAGGGGTTTTATCCTGACCTAGGTGGTTTGAGTTGGCCATCAACGACATTATATGTCTTGATCAGAAGGTGGGGATCGCATATATCCCTAGAAACTGGCCAAAGGGAAATGTGATACGATTTGGGGGTCAAATCGTATTTAGGGCTGAATTTAAAAGAGGAAAAAATGGAAAAGAGAGGAATTTCTATTGAAATACGAAGAACAATAATATAGATTTGATCTTTTTCTGGAGAGATCACTCCCTAACTTGAATTAAAGGATCAAGTCTAATCCCCCACTAACCCTAGCCGTCACGGCAATCTAATCTCAATTCTTCGATAATCAACAACTAGGGTTTTTGAGGTATTTATAGGACTCATCTAATCATTGCTAAGCGCACACACCGTGACTTAAGCAATGACTAAGATGTTACAAAGCAAAAACGAACCAAGCTAAGTAAAATAAGGTGGGTAGCTCTAATTCCGGCCCGTGCCCGCTTGCCTCCTCTTGTAGACGACCGCATCATTACTCTCCCCCAAAAAACGAACCTTGTCCTCAAGGTTGTAGTCTGGGAACTGAGCCCTGATGGTATCCTCCCGCTCCCAAGTAGCCTCGTGGTCAGGCAACCCCAACCATCTTACCAGCACCTCCCGACCTCCCCTCTCAGTGTGTCGTACCTGCAAAATATCCTGGGGCGCCATCATCACCTCTGAGTCAGCTGTCAACGTAGATGGCAGAGTGGCCACTGGTGTCTGCGCTCCCACCGCTCGTCGTAACTGAGAGACGTGAAAAACTGGGTGTAAGGCAGATCCTGGGGGCAACGCCAGTCTATAGGCCACGGGCCCAATCCTCGCCTCTATCTGGAAAGGCCCGTAAAACAGCGCGGCCAGCTTCTCGTTCCGGCGCCGGGCTAGTGACCTCTGTCGATACGGTCTCAGCTTCAGATAGACCTGATCCCATACTGCAAACTCCACCTCTCTACGATGTGCATCCGCCTTGGCTTTCATAAGCTTCTGAGCCCTCGTCAAATGCTTCTTCAGCTCCTCCAAAATCCCCTCTCGCTCCTCGAGGTACTGATCCAACTGGGACACCGGGGTCGTCCCACCACGATAATGGACCAGCGCTGGTGGATACCTCCCATATAGCACTCGAAACGGTGTCGTCTGTGCGGCTGAATGGAAGGAAGTATTGTACCAATACTCCGCCCACGCCAGCCATCGATACCAACTCCGAGGACAATCCGAGGCAAAACAGCGAAGGTAGGTCTCAACGTTCCTGTTGACGACATCCGTCTGTCCATCCGTCTGGGGGTGGTAAGCTGTGCTCCTCCTCAGAACGGTCCCCTGCACCCTGAACAACTCCCTCCAGAACTGGCTCATGAAGACAGTGTCCCGATCTGATACTATGGACTCGGGAAACCCGTGCAGACGCACCACCTCCCGCATAAATGCCGTAGCCACTGTCACTGCAGAGTAAGGATGTTTCAGCCCAATGAAGTGTCCATACGTGCTCAGTCGGTCTACCACCACCAAAATCACCGAGTATCCCTCCGACTTGGGTAGCCCCTCCACAAAATCCATACTGATCCCCTCCCAGACCCGCTCAGGAAGAGCTAAAGGTTACAGCAGCCCTGCTGGTGCCATGGCCAAGTATTTGTGACGCTGGCAGACGTCACAACGGGCTACCATCTCTGCGATGTCCTTCTTCATTCCCCTCCATTACAGCTCCCTAGCCATCCTCATGTATGTCTGCTGGACGCCCGAATGCCCCCTATTGCGCTCCCATGGAATTCCTGGAAAATCAGCGGAATGTGCACTGAACCCCGTGGTATCACCAACCTTCCCCGATACAACAACCGCCGTCCCTCCACCGAATAGCCTGGGTGCTCAGTCAACCCCCGAACCAAATCCTCGCAGACTCTAGACAACTCCTCGTCGGCCTCCACCTCCCTCCATAAAGGCTCCCAATCCGCTAGCAGTGGTACTGACAAGGCTGCTAAGGACGTAACCTCCTCCCGCCGTGATAGCGCATCCGCAGCCTTGTTTTCCAACCCGGGCCGATAGTGTATCTCAAACTTGTAGTCCACAAGCTTAGATAACCACTTCTGATAGTCCGCTGCCACCAATCTCTGCTCTAGTAAATATTTCAGGGACCTCTGATCCGTGCGCACAATAAATGGCCACCCCAGCAGGTACGGACGCCACTTCTGAATCGACAAGGCAATCGCCATCAGCTCCCTCTCATACACGGACTTCTGTCTCGCCCGTGATGACAAAACCTGGCTGAAGTAAGCCACGTGCCGCTGATCTTGCATCAGTACTGCTCCCAGTCCGTACCCCGAAGCATCCGTCTCAACCACAAAGGGTCTGCTAAAATCAGGAAGAGCCAGTACCGGAACGGTCGTCATCGCCCCCTTCAGGGCCTCAAACGCCGCAGTCGCCTCCTCGGTCCACTGAAACACATCCTTCTTCAACTGCTCAGTCAGAGGCCAGGCAATGGTACTATAGCCCTGCACGAACTTGCGGTAGTACCCCGTCAAGCCCAAAAATCCCTGCAACGCCCTCAGTGTAGTTGGCCGCGGCCAATCTAGCATGGCCTCTATCTTGCTCCTATCAGCTGCCACCCCTGCTGCTGAGACCACATGCCCCAAGTATTCCACCTTCGCCTGGGCGAACTTGCACTTCTTCTTATTGGCATACAGCTGGTGGGCCTGTAGCTCTTGTAACACTGTCTCTAAGTCCCGCACGTGCTCCTCCACTGTCCGGCTGTACACCAAGATGTCGTCGAAGAACACCAAGACAAACTGCCGTAGGTAAGGCTGTAATATCTTGTTCATCAACGACTGAAATGTAGCAGGTGCATTCGTCAACCCAAAGGGCATGACGAGGAACTCATAATGCCCCTCATGAGTCCTGAAAGCAGTCTTCTGCCTTCATCCGGATCTGATGATAACCCGACTTCAGGTCAATCTTCGAAAAGATTGACGCCCCATGTAATTCGTCTAGCAACTCATCTATCACCGGTATAGGAAAACGGTCTGCCACCGTCTCCTTGTTGAGGGCACGGTAGTCTACACAAAACCTCCAGCTACCGTCTTTTTTCTTCACCAAGAGCACCGGGCTAGAGAACGGGCTAACACTCGGCCTAATCACCCCCGCCTGTAGCATCTCCTTGATCAGTCGCTCGATCTCATCCTTCTGGACATGCGGGTACCTGTATGGTCTGACACTGATGGGCGCTACCCCCTCCCGTAGCACGATGACGTGCTCGTGGTCTCTCTGTGGTGGAAGTCCCTGCGGCATCTGAAAAATGTGCCCATAGCTGTCCAACAACTCCTCCACCTCCGGTGGTGCCCTCTGCTCCTCTGCCTCTGCCTCTGCCACAAACTCCTGGTAGGACACAAAATATGACTCTCCTCCTATCGACACTGCCCGAGCCAAGGACTTCAAGGACGCTGCGCGACAACACAGACTGGGGTCCCCTAGCAAAATCACAGTCCTTCCGTTCTCCTGATATTCCATCCTAAGCATCTTCCAGTTGAACTTGGTGTCGCCTAAGGTCTGTAGCCACTGCATCCCCAATACCAAGTCAACCTTCCCCAGCTCCAGGGGGTAACAGTCTACCACCACCTGAGCTCCCTGTACTGCCAGAATCACAGCCCTGCAGACACCCCTGCTCTCCTCCCTCTGCCCGGTGCCCAAAATCACCCCAAAAGTGGCTGTCTCACTCACTTCTAGCCCCACCTGCTCCACCAACTTCCTGGAGATGAAGTTGTGGGTCGCCCCACTGTCTATCAATACCGTCACCTCCTGGTCTGCCAACCTGCCCACCAGCTTCATGGTGTGATAAGGAGTAAATCCCACCACGGAGCTAAGAGAAACCTCCACGACGTCTAAGTGCTGGTGTTGTTCCGCCACAGCCTCCTCCCCATCGAGTATAATAGTAATATCTCCCTCTTCTTCCTCCTCAGCCGCCACCTCCAACTGCATGGCTCGTCTTGTGCACCGATGCCCCGGAGTGAACCGCTCATTGCACTTGAAGCACAGCCCCTTGGCCCTGCGCTCCCTCATCTCTGCCTCGGTCATCCGACGGGTCTGCCCTCCCGGTCTGGTCTCCGCGGCCGGGGTCCCGGTCGTAACCCTAGGTGCTGCTGGCGGAACTGGGTTACGTGCCGCAACCCCGCCCACACTCCTCTAGACCTCCTCTCCTGAGTCTGTCTGTCCTCCACCCTCCTGGCTAATCGCATCATAGCTGCCAACCCCTGAGGGTCATGCACTCCTACCTCTGCTCTCACGGATGGCTTCAACCCCTTCAAAAAGTTCCCCTCCATCGATTCCGCTGACACCCCCTCTACTCGGCTCGAGAGGGTCTCGAACCTCGAGATGTAGTCACGCACGGTCCCCTCCTGTTTCAAGGCATATAACTGCTCAAACAGCCCGCCCCCGTGGGTCTCCTGGAACCTCTCCATCAGGCACTCTGTCAGCTCCCTCCAAGTCCGTATCGGTCTCTGCTTCTGGGTCCACCGATACCACGCCAGGGCTTCCCCTTCGAAATTTAGTGCCACCGCCCTCAGCCTCTCTGCTTCAGCGAAGCCCATGACCTCAAAGTATCTCTACCTGGTAGATCCAGCCATCGGGGTCCTTCCCATCAAACAGTGGTGCCTTCAGCTTTCGCATATCTGGGGGTGTATCTCCTCGTAGTGGTCCCCCCTGTCTGCCTGTCGCCTCTGGTAAGTATGATCCTCGGCCCTCCACTGCCCTACACCTTCCCTGGCCCTCCCATTGGCGAGTGCTCCTACATCTTCCCACTCGTCCACATGCTCCCTCCGGGGTCCTCCACGTAGCCAACCTGCTTCGACGCCCCCAAAAGGAGGGGGAAAACCTCCCGCGGGCCCCAAGTGGGCCGCCCATCCTCCCCTGCCCCCAACCGGGGGCGGGTCTCCATCGGCGGGCCCTAGGAGGGCCCGCCCCATCATTCCGCCCCCCACTGGGGGCGGAAAGCCCCCCGCGCCCCCCCGCCTGGGGGCGCCACCCTTCGCCGCCCCCTAGGGGGGGCGGAAACACCCCAGCGGGCCCGGGATGGGCCCGCTGCTGTTCGCCGCCCCCCCGCAGGGGGCGGTAGCCCTCCGGCGGCCCCGTTTCGGGGCCGCCCGCCTTCGCCGCCCCCAGTTGGGGGCGGCCGACCACCGGGACCCCCTTGAAGGGTCCGCCCGCCTCCCGGTTGCCTCGGATCGCCCTCCCGTGAGGGAAATACTACTCCTTCGTCGCCGTTTCCAGGGTTTGTCCGTGAGATCAGATCTAATGTACCCGACGATTGCGGATCTGGATCTCGCTGCCAAAACTGTGGTTGTTGAAGCATCCTCGCTACCTCGGCAAACCCATCCTTCATCTCGCGCGAATGGCGCTCCGAGACCCGATTCAACTTCTCATCCATGGTTGCGCTCAAACCCGCCTTGAGTTCTTCCCTCATATCCGTCATCTCCTTTCGCAACCCCGTGATTTCCGCATCCAATCGCTCCTCCAGAGTTTTCGTCGCAGTCGCCCGTGTGCTCGCCATAGGACCGAGAGCTCTGATACTAAAATGATACGATTTGGGGGTCAAATCGTATTTAGGGCTGAATTTAAAAGAGGAAAAAATGGAAAAGAGAGGAATTTCTATTGAAATACGAAGAACAATAAGATAGATTTGATCTTTTTCTGGAGAGATCACTCCCTAACTTGAATTAAAGGATCAAGTCTAATCCCCCACTAACCCTAGCCGTCACGGCAATCTAATCTCAATTCTTCGATAATCAACAATTAGGGTTTTTGGGGTATTTATAGGACTCCTCTAATTATTGCTAAGCGCACACACCGTGACTTAAGCAATGACTAAGATGTTACAAAGCAAAAACGAATCAAGCTAAGTAAGATAAGGTGGGTAGCTCTAATTCCGGCCCGTGTCCGCTTGCCTCCTCTTGTAGACGACCTGTTATTTTTCCGGGTTTAAACACATTGGGCTTGGGCTCCACTTCGGTAAGATATTGTCCGCTCTGGGCCCGCACCGGCACCCGCACGGTTTTGAACACGAGGCTTTCCCCCAAAAGGCCTCTTACCAATGGAATTCCCAAAGCCACTATTTAAACCCCCGGATCCCCCAACTTTGGCCGATGTGGGACTATTCGAAATCCCAACAATCCTCCCCTCGAACTAGGACCACATCATGAGCCTCCCCTCGAACGATCATCCAAACCGCTGCCCTAACTGAGCTCCGACCAAGCGTACGTCATTTGGCTGCCTCCCCGTGGCTAGGAAGGTCCATCCACTTGATGGCGTCGAGCCACTTCCGCTTGCGTCGAACTCCGCCTCCGAGCTATACCCGCGAGGCCTCGCCTCCGAGCTGAGAGCTCTCCTCCATCAGCCTCGGCAGGCTGTGCCCGAGCTCTCCTTCAGCTCGGCACATGAGTCCGCTCCGCCCTGAGCATTGCGGACTCCCATACGCCGGCATCCCACTTTGGATCCGACTCGGGCTCGCCACGGTGGGCATCACTCTGTTCGACATCTGGAGCGCTCCGAAAAGCCGAGCGCCGCACTCCTCTGAAACACGCCGACTCCCATACGCCGGCACCAGAGGATCAAACACTTCGGCACAACTGGGTCCGGCTCTGATACCATGTTAATTTTGGGGAAAGTGTGATTAGCCACAAATGATGGCTAACCCTTCATATATATACTATCCCTTACATTTCTTTACACACACACCCAATACACTAACACACAATAACCCTAAACCCTAGCCGCAAAAACCTTAAACCCTAGCCACAGCCCCACGCCGCCCGCCGCTGCCCCGCGCCGCCTGCCGCTGCCCCGCTCCGCCCGCCACAGCCCCGCGCCGCCGCCGCTGCGCGCCCGCCGCTGCGCGCCCGTCGCTGCCGCTCGCAGCTGCTGCGCGCGCGCCGCGGGCTGCCGCCGCCGCTGCCGGTGCTCCTTTTCTCCTCTCTTACGTCATCTTCTAGCCCCTACAAAGCCCTAACTAGCCACAAAGGAGAATCCAAAAGAACCCTAACCCTAGATCTATGGTAGAGCCATGAAAAGGACTCCAGAGATTTACGGTTAGGGTATGACCTAGAAGAGGAGGATGAGAAGTAGATCTGCGGATCTAAGGAGGGAGATAGGAGAGATGGGGGACAATCTTACCTCCGCCGACATGAAGGCCTTCATTGGAGAGATAACGAAGCTGCTTGCTTCGAAGGAGTTGGGATCCTCGAGTGGATCGATGCCTTCACGACCCGTGCAGAAGCTGGAATTGATGCCCAATGATGTGAAACTGGAAGGGACGAAGAACTACCTCAGTTGGTCCAGGAGGGTGCTTCTCATTCTGAAGTCAAAGGGGTTGGAAGATGTCGTTCTGGGTTCATGTAAGGAACCGGTGGATAAGACTGGGGATGATTGGAAAGTCTGGAGCACCACCAACTCACTGGTGGCTGCTTGGTTGATGACATCGATGGTTCCACCCATCGCTGGGATGGTGGAGTCCTTAGAGAGTGCTGCGGGGATATGGAGTATGGTGGAGAAAATGTACTCTGGAGCGGGGAATGTGATGCTCATGATGGAGGTTCAGGGCAAGGTCGACACCTTGAAGCAGGGGGAGATGACTATTCTAGCCTACTCTGCGGAGTTGAAAAGGCTTTGGTCAGAGTTAGACCACTATGACCATATTGATCTGCCTGATCCTAGGAGCGCTGCGATACACAGGAAGTGGGTGGAGCGTAGGCGTGTGACACATTTTCTGAGGAACCTGAATGGAGATTTTGAGGTCAGGAGGGCGAGTATGTGTCACTTATCCTCCATCCCATCTCTGGAGGAGGCCATAGCTGCAATGGCACAGGAGGAGACCAGACTGAGAGTTATAAAGGATGAGGGTACTCAGGTCACTCGGGCTGCACTGGCTGTACCAGTAGTGGCAGCAGTGAGCGAGGATCGAGAGTGCTACACATGTGGGGTGAAGTGGCATCTGAGCTTTAACTGCCCACAGAAGGGCAGTGGACGAGGACGTGGCACAAGAGGCAGATGAGGAGGTCGTTGGGGCCGTGGAGGCCGTGGACGAGGTCGCGGCGGCCCACGGGCCAACTTTGCTACCGCTGATGGACGACAGGAGACAGTGATGATCGAGGCCACGCCAGCTGAGGCTTCAGATCTAGAGCAGCGGAGACAGTCCAGGTCTACTACTGAGAGCTCGGAGAGTCATGCAGACCAGACTGGGGATATTGCCTCGCCATTCGGTAACTTTGCCCACTTCGCTCACACAGGATCAGGTAACCGATTAGCCCTTTCATGTAGAGATCATATAGAGTGGATTATTGACTCAGGTGCATCTAGTCATGTGTCAGGAGCATATAGACAGTTTTCCACATATAAACCACATACCATTCATGAAACTGTTCAGACAGCTGATGGCACATCCCAACCCATTAGAGGGATTGGTACTATTCAGTGCACTCCCTCCATACGCCTCTCTTCAGTCCTTCACGTCCCATCATTTCCAGTCAACCTCTTATCTGTTGGCTCTATTGTTGATGATCTCGACTGTAGCATTACTTTTGACTCTACTCATTGTGTGTTGCAGGAAAGGAAGACTGGGAGGAGGCTTGGGACTGGCGTCAGGCGTGATGGACTGTGGTATCTTGACAGAGCTAGTGGGGATGCTGCACTGGCTGTCGTTGGTGGAGAGAAGGAAAGGGATGTACTTTTGTTACATTGTCAGTTGGGACACTTGCCTTTTGATATTTTGAGTAAAATGTATCCCGATGTTTTGAATAGAGTGAATGAAATGAATTTGAAATGTGATGCATGTGAATTTGGGAAACACACTAGGACATCATATCCTAGTGTGGGGATGAGGAGTGTAGAGAGATTTCATCTTATTCACTCAGATGTTTGGGGGCCCTGCCCAGTGACTTCAGTAAGTGGGTTCAGGTGGTTTATCACCTTCATAGATTGTCATTCTCGGATGACATGGCTTTATATGATGAAAAACAAAGGCGAAGCGTTGAAGTGTTTTCAGGACTTCCATAGAAGTGTCAGAAATGTGTATGAGGCCAAGATCCGTGTCTTGAGAACGGACAATGGGACAGAGTATGTAAACATGGAGTTTGCATCTTACCTATCTGAGAGTGGGATAACTCATCAAACCACTTGTCCCAACACCCCTCAACAGAACGGAGTTGCTGAAAGGAAAAATAGACACTTGTTGGAGGTAACTAGGTCACTCATGCTCACCATGAATGTACCTAAGATATTGTGGAGTGAAGCAGTGATGCCAGCCACCTATCTTATCAACAGGATGCCTTCACGGATCCTTGGTATGAAGTCTCCATGTGAGATTCTTATGGGAAAGAACACTTTTGTAGTTCCACCAAAAGTGTTTGGATGCACATGCTTTGTGAGGGATCATAGACCTTCTGTGGGGAAGCTGGATGCTCAGGCAATTAAATGCATATTTGTTGGGTATCCTTCAAATCAGAAAGGCTATAGGTGTTGGAGTCCCTCAGAAAGAAGGCTGTTTGTGAGCATGGATGTGACGTTCAGGGAAACTGAACCTTTTTATGGAGGACTGACAGATTCTACATCAGTATTTGATACTGGGGCCTCTCCAAACACAGGAGGAGCTGGTCGAGAGGAGGAGACTGATGACAGGAGGGTAGTGGTTGGACTTATACCGTGTCCTGTCAGGCCTACTGGTACTGGTCCTGATAGCAGGGAGGAAGAAAGGACCTTGGTGGAAGAGGAGGAAGACAGGTTGTACGTCAGGAAATATAGCAGGAGACAGAAGGATAGTCATGGCGATGGAGAACAACAAGAAGACATCTTCCCCACTGAAGAACCACTAGCTCCACTGCCACATGTCGAGATTGATCAGTCTATCACACCTGCTCGAGTCCCAACTTCCTTACTGCCTTCCTCTCTTATCACGGATGGTAACCTTTCTTTGCCTTCCTCTAGTTTAAATCTTCCACTTGCATCTCGTAGGGAGCCTCGTATCAATGCCGGCAGGCCTCCTGTACGGTATGGATATAAGACTGATATTGCTAATCATGTCTCCTATGCCTCTCTTACACCTGCATATAGGGCTATCATTGCATCCTTACAGTCTATCCCTATACCAAGTGATTGGCGAGTGGCAAAGCAACATCCCCAGTGGAAGAAAGCAATGCTCGAAGAACTTGAGGCACTGGAGAAGAACAAGACATGGAGACTTGTCTCACTTCCAGCAGGGAAGAAAGCTGTGGGCTGCAAGTGTGTATTCACAATAAAGCAAACTTCAGAAGGGAAGGTGGACAGGTACAAGGCGAGGCTGGTTGCCAAGGGCTACAGTCAGACTTATGTGATTGATTATGATGAGACATTTGCCCCAGTGGCAAAGATGAGTACTGTGAGAGTACTGATATCCTGTGCAGCGAATTTTGGATGGAAATTGCATCAGTTGGATGTAAAAAATGCCTTCTTGCATGGAGACTTACAGGAGGAGGTATACATGGAGGTTCCACCTGGCTTTGGCACACAACAGACGATGGGAAAGGTGTGTAGACTGGACAAGTCCTTGTATGGGCTGAAGCAATCTCCAAGGGCATGGTTCGACAGGTTCAGGCGTGCAGTCATCACTATGGGCTACAAGCAGAGTAATGGTGATCATACTGTATTCTATAGACATTCAGGACAGCGGATTACTCTTTTGGCTGTGTATGTTGATGATATTATTATCACTGGAGATGATGAAGAGGGAATCTCTCACTTGAAGGTAAGGTTGGCGAGAGAATTTGAGGTCAAGGACCTTGGACAGTTGGGATATTTCCTTGGACTGGAGATTGCTAGGTCCAGGAAGGGTATAGTTCTCTCACAGAGGAAATATGCCCTGGATTTACTGGCTGAGACTGGTATGTTGGGGTGTCGTCCAGCAGTTACTCCTATTGATCAGAATCATAGGTTGCATTCACAATCAGGGGATCCAGTAGACAAAGAAAGGTACCAGAGACTTGTTGGACGCCTTATCTACTTACGACATTGCCTATGCTATCAGTGTGGTAAGTAGATACATGCATGATCCTAGGACTGGACATATGGAGGCAGTCTTCAGGATACTGAGGTATCTGAAGAAGAGTCCAGGAAAAGGCATATTATTTGGTAGTCATGGTCACATGAATGTGACAGGCTACTGTGATGCGGATTGGGCCAGTTGCCTAGATGATAGGAGATCGACCTCGGGCTACTGTGTGTTTGTTGGGGGCAACTTGGTCTCTTGGCGCAACAAGAAGCAGGATTTGGTGGCTCGTTCCACTGCTGAGACAGAGTATCGTGCTATGGTGCTTAGTACCTGTGAGATGATCTGGTTGAGATCACTCCTACATGAGCTACGCCTGCTGAGAGAAGGACCATTGCGGTTGTTGTGTGATAACAAATCAGCAATTAATATTGCCAACAACCCTGTGCAACATGATAGAACGAAGCACATAGAGATTGACAGGTTCTTCATTAAAGAAAAACTGGACAAGAAGCAACTGGAGATCTCCTACATTACTTCTGGACAGCAACTAGCTGATTGTCTTACAAAAGGGTTGAACTCTAAAAGAGTAGAGGATGCTTGTAACAAGATGGGCATGATAAATATCTTTTGCTCATCTTGAGGGGGAGTATTGTGTGTTAGTGTATTGGGTGTGTGTGTAAAGAAATGTAAGGGATAGTATATATATGAAGGGTTAGCCATCATTTGTGGCTCATCACACTTTCCCCAAAATCTACACGACCGCATCAAAATGACATTATAATGGAAATGTGGATTGTATATAAACCATAAATCACATGCATCACATGCATCACATGCCATGCATTACAAAGTCCATACAAATATTTCCAATACAATAATAGCATGCAATGATTATTTACATGGTAGCAGTTTAGCACATCTTTCATGTATATAACTTTTCTAGATAAAAAAGATTTGGCTCTCCAGTTTTCTAACTATATAGCAATATATATTGAATCTTATATCATACTTTTATACAAGTCAAAATGTTGACAGCCTTTATCCTCTCAAAAATAGCTTTGATATGGAAATAAAGCCAAATAACTAGCTGATCAGGTCATCTAAACAACGAAGGGTATAGAAATGAAGAACATGTATCCAAATAATGACTTAGAGCATGCCTTAATATTATCTCATTTGTTATATAAATATAATAAAATATGTCTCATTTCCTATAGTTTTATACAAGTCAACATTTTAGCAGCGTTTTCCTTTGAAAATATAGTCTTTGATGGATAACTAAAAGTAAATATATATTACAGGAATGTCACGTGGACTACAAATTGTATGAGAAATATACAACTATTTCTAATTCGGTATCCAAGAAGTGTATCAGAAGTGTATTTAATTAATGCATAATAACTAAGATTCATATCTGAAGAGCACCACAGAATTTTTTTGTCAGACACTTGTTCGCATGTAGGGAAATATAACAACCACGATGTGCTTGTCCATGCGATGGGCATGACTCATAATAAGAGATGCTAAAGAGACGATCTCAAATGACCAAAAGGCCGCTTAGTTATATTCCAACTTGAAGGGCATGGGATAAAAGATCAGAATGGTAATTGTTCAAAACTGGATTAGTATAATAAACATGAAGTGTCTGCATGAAATCAGCACATGAGTTGAAGAAGCTAACACCCTGAATGTAGGTAGCCGGCAAACATACTTTGGGACAAAAAATTTTGCATTCTGTGGTCAGAGGACCATGTTTGAGGATTTAGTTGCTTGAGACCGGAATTTTGGTACATCGTGGCTGGTTGTTATAAGACTCTGGTGAATGGGTCTTAAGATTAGAATCCCAGATCTAACTTTTAAGGCAGAACTGAGAGCTGTGGTTGACCAAAGGCTGGATATAAGTTGAAGATAGGTCAGATGAGAATGAAAATGGCTCTGACCATCTAAACGAGGAGAAGTGCCATTGAACCAAATGGGAGAACCCCTAATCATAGTCTGTGAAATATGTTAATCTAATTAATAACAACATAGAATATGCACTAATTCTATAACTTAAGAGTAGTGTAAGTTCTTTACATATTACAACACTGTAAATTTTGGAAACAAAGTAGAAAAGTGAACTATGCGATTTATATATCAATAGTGTTGCATATTCGTAATTGGAGGACGATCAACTCCAAACCTCGTAAAATAATTGCAGAGTTTAATGTGCAATGAGTAACATTAGAATATTTTATTTCATCTCTGTTGTTTGGTTCCTGACACAAGCTTTCTATATTCCAGGTGTCGGAGGAGGGAAATACACCATTTACATATATAATTGTTGACAGTCAAACGTAAGGATCTTTTGTTCCACCTTCCATCCATAACTACATTCTAGTGTAATATAGATATAGTTTTCTTACCATTATAATCTGTTTTGACATGCTGGTTAAATTAACAAATAGGATCTGGTTTCCATGACGGCAGATCTTTATCTCACCGGATGCACAAGCATATTAAATCTTAAGTCTTCTAGCTCTTTAAGCCTTCAGATTTGCAAAACTTCCCCTACCAAGATACAATATTTCTTAAATTATGTCATATATGGTAGTGTTGTTTTCCTTTGAAAGGATCAGACGCTAATCAGACATTTACATATATATTTTCATCCAGTTTATTTAACTAATACATCACAGATGTGAGCATAATTTGGGTAATAAATCTGAAATATCATTATCATCCTAGTAAATTATATCAAGCATTGCCTTCAGGTATTTAGCTTACATACATTGGACTGGGATTTAATCTGGCCATTTGGAGAAGACTCCAGTGACAGTGGGGGCACAATGTGTGTCGGGAACAGGGAGGGAGCCAGGGGGCAAAGTCGCAGGGGGCACATCATATAAAATGTGCATAGTGTTTCTTAAAAATATTCACAAATGGTGAAAAGTATAGGGAGAGTTTTGAAATTGGGTTATTTTGTGTGTGTGTGTGTGTGTATTTTCCTTTCCTTTCCTTTTGTTTTGTTTTGTTTTTTGGGGGATACACCTTTGGCCAGGAAACATTGTGGGCCACAGCTAAAGAACTTAGCTGATAGGCTTGATCCCGACTCATTATTTATGTCCTTCACTTATAACTTCAATTTTCTGTGCATCCTTGATTCACATATTGTAGCATTGCTAATGTGCACTTGAGAACATAGTGGCACACCGGTTTCTTGTAAAATGAGTGTCCTACAATGAATGTGGCCTCAAAAAGAGGGGAAATGATTAAACTGGATACTGTAAGGGGAGATTGCGGAGTTTCTACATCTCTTTAATAGGGAGTTACATGTGAAAGTACCGAGGAGGGATGTAGGGAAAGAAGGATTATAATCTTATTATTAGACACATGGACATGTGTGATGCACTATATCCTTATTATTAGACAATATATCCTATTGCTAGTCTTCTTATATTTCTAGATTCATTTAGTTGTGATACTAGATGTTTGGTATCTTGGTCAGAAACACATATTCTGACATGAAGTATTGAAGTGTCCTATGGATATCCACCTTCTTTATAATTTTCTCTTCCATTACTGATCATGTTTGGTTTCTTTTAACCAGAGCCATAGAGATCATTTTCCACAAAATTCTTGGGTGTCTACTGGTGGTTTATGGTTGCATTTGAACCCCAGTTTTATGTTATACACATTTCATCATTCTTCCTCTTTGTCTCAGTATAATTCTCTACATCACTGTTATGAACATTTTTTTCTATTGATTATACTCCTTCCCCGGTGATGCGGAATGTAAGCTTTAGGGTTTGGTGGTAGGTATTTAAGAAATGCAATTTAAAATAAAGAGCAAACGATTCAGATATCACACACATGCGTATCATTTACACATTCTAGGAAATTCACATGCAAAGAGATTCTTAAAATCACAATGATGATTTTCACAAATTATTCTCTTAATTCATTGATTTTTCAAGTTACACCGACTTATTTATAGGAAAAATATAAGGCCCAACTAGACTTGTACTTGAACTTCTAAACCGACTCAAATAAAGAGAATCAATCTTAAAAGGAAACCAAATGGACCAAAACAAAAAACACACGAAAAAGGAAATTCTAAACAAGCTTAAACTCTCAAACTAAATAAATTGTAAAATCCTACTCAAAATCTTAATCTTTCACCTTCTCCGATAATAAGTCTATGAAGGAATATGATTCCCGTCATCTGGCTTAAAACATACATATATCAAACACTGCTGTACATCCTGAGATTCATCTGTTGATCAGGATGGAAGTTTTCTTCACGATATTTTTTATTCTAGGTTTTTACGTTATTTTGTGAAGCTTTTTGATGTCATATCTAGTTGATTTCCGAACATTCATGCCTAATACATATAAATGCAAAATGTATGAAAATACATGGAATTGAGTAAGTACCTACTCAGACCCTTGCAGTTAGCAAGCCTAAAGTAGCAAGATATCCTTTATCACAGGGAATACAATGAACTTTGACTCGTTATGGAATATTCTGCTCTGATCAATATGGATGTGGAAGTACCACATACCATGGTTCATAAATATAGGCCAGAGTTAGAAGACGTCCTGCCAAATGTATTCATATCTCATATGATTCATTAGGGAAGGTGGTTTCTGTAGGAAATACCATTGACGTTCTCTCTTTATATTTGTACTTCATTATATTCTTTATTAATAAGCATATGCTGTCTAGCTAAGATGATGAAACACATGGAATTATAGGTGGAAACAACTTTAATCTAACAACCTGGAAGGCAATTTTTAGATCATTATTTTTGTTGTATTTCCAGGAAAACACGTACTTGTATTCATACTCCTGGATACCCTCCGCTGGTGCCAGAGGAGCTTTCCAAATCAAAGCTATATTCTGCACTAGATGGTGCAAGTCTGGCATTTTTTGATGTGAGATTGCATGAGACTGCTTTAGTTGTGGCAGAAGAGGTAATTGCCATCTTATTCAAATTATGCTGACAGTTTCCATAACACATCGTCTCACTTTTTATGCTCATCGCTTCAGTAAAAATAAGTATAAGCTGAAGCTGAAAAGGCTTACTACTATAGTTCCACATCCAAGTATTTTCTGATTTAAATAGCACATCAACAGTTTCATATGGATGGGATAATATCAGTGTTTCCTTTTATTCATTCTCTTTATTGGAAGTTACTTCGGTTGGAAGGGGAAAACTAGTTAGCATACATAAGTTGAAAGGCATTCATTTAATTGATTTTAACCTGATAAAATTGTTTAAATATGTAACTCTACGCACATACTAATTGACAGTAACATATCTGGTCATATTGAGGTGTTGTGGGAGTAACATCTATTTAGCCCAAATATCAGTATTGTGTACTGAATCTGCTGATGTTACCTTAGTTGTTGCTTTTTTCCTCAATGCTATTATCAAGTTTGATATATGACCAATTGGTGAATTTTAGTTTTTCTTTTCCTGATAATAAAGTTGTCGTCCTTCTCACTTTCCATTAATCTTTACTTCTGGAACTCTTCCTTCAGTGCAGGCAGCTCGGAGGAATATACCCATTTTAATTGATTCTGAAAGAAAGAGAGAAGGGTTGGATGATCTTCTCAACTTTGCTACATATGTTGTATGCTCAGAAAAATTTCCACAGGCATGAAGACTCTTTGAACTCTATCCTGTGAATAATTTTTAAGTTTGAGGATATCCTCCTTGTTATTAACTTACGGATTATTATTATGAAAATCCATATTATTGTAATGTTTCTACCATGTGTTGGTTTTAAGCATAGTGGTTGTACTTCTTTGCCCTTCTGTTGAATTTAATAAGTAGCGTATAGGCTTCTGTATTGCAATGATACTTCATGAAGTAATCATGCTAACATATCTTCGTATAAGTTTTAACCTCATGGGCATATAGATTAGTCTGGATAGTCTAGACCCTCCAATGCAGGTAATCAAGGTAATAAAAACATTTGATTATGGGACGAAGTTATGAAAACAACAATCATGTTATAGCGTATAGAAAAGTAAATATGAACAACAGGAAAAATCTATCTCCAGGTTTAAAGACACCTTTTATTCTCTGGTGGCAACTACAAAAAAGATAGTATATCTTCGGAAAATTTCTTGGAATTGTGACTTTCTATTTGTCATTGCCAGTGACATGATGCAATGCATCAGGCCTGTCTCTGCATATTTTTAATTGATTCTTCAATTTACCTTCATGTTTATACCGGTCAGTTGAAGCCCTAAAGCCCGGAACTTCCATATTACTATTTGACCAATGGAGCTTGGTTCATACTAGTTGGTCCAAGTTCTGAACCCGGGAAGTTCCATATTTTTATTTTACCAGTGGAGCTGGGTTCATTCTGCCCCCCCTAACTAGCTTCATGATTGCTAATGAGACTTGACTCACTCGTGCCATGGAATGATTAGGGAATTTGTGTGGGTGGGTGGGTGGGTGGGTTTTGTTGGGGGGAGGGGGGGGGTCCTAAGTTTTGAGATTGGACCACGGCCTTTAGTTTAGTATAGTTTATTTATTTATTAATTTTTTAGATTCATGCAAGTTAGCCTGTTTAGAGCTGTGATTTAAAAATAGCTAATTGTGTAACTAATGCACCACCAGCTTGAGTATCTGGTCTTAATATGCATATACAAAACGTTAGGATTTTGAGTTGACTGCAGAGGAATATATCATGTACATCAATCAATCTATAAGGCTTGAGATAATGGACAATATCAACATATATTCTTGATTCTATTAATCTAATACAATAATATACTGCAGCAATGGACTGCAGCGCGATCCACTCCAAGTGCATTAGTGGCAATGCTTCTGAGATTGCCTAATATCAAGTTTGTCATTGTGACCCTTGGAGAGAGAGGTTGCATAATGCTTGACAGAAGCATAGAAGGTATGTGTAGACTGTTCTCTGGTTGAATATATGACAAGTACTGAATGACTTTTGAGCGAGAGACTGAGAGGTTCCTGACCTTGTTCATACTTCATACATTCCTTCAATATCACAATCCTGTTAAGTACCCTCAACTTTCCTCTCATAGAGAGCCCTGACGAGGAGGAAACTGTTGTGGAGAGCTTATTAGAGTCATTACAGCAAAAAGTGGACAGAAGTTCTACCATCCCAACGTGCATATCATCCAAGGTATTTTTTTGCCAGCTGGTACAAGTCTGCTTTTCAGTTTCTGAATTGAGAGCATCATTCTTTAGATTCTGAATATGCATTGATATGCATGCACATACACCCGTCCATCAACGCACGAAAATTTCCCGTCAAAGTTTCAGCATCTGAGATGAACAATGAACTTACCAAACATGTAGTATCTTCGGAAAAGGAACTTTCTTAGCTGTCAAATGACCAATATCAAATGTCGGGCTTTATCATACCAATTAATTGTTAACAGTTATTCTTTAGTGCTTATGTAACTCCACATAGTGAAATTTTTGTATAATCCATTTTATCCCTTCAGGCTGGCCTGAGAATTAGAGCCAATGGAATTGGCGCAGTCAGTGGGAGGTTACTAGTAGGAACAGCAGAGGTGATACCTCCTTCAGATATTGTTGACACAACTGGTGCTGGAGACGCTTTCATTGGAGCAGTTCAATATGGTATGTACCCCAAACATTTTCCTTTTTCATCAATTTGAATCACCGCTTTAGGCATACTGATGCGGACCATGCTGCATCACGTGCGGCGGACGTGGATGGACCACCCACGATCACTTACGTGCGCAGGAGGAGACGGGGATGCGTCAATTAGTTATTATTAGCTTTAGGGGTATTTTGGTGACTCTAGGCCAAATTAGTAAATCCCCCCTTTCTCTTTATTAGGGCTAGCCCCCATTGTATTTGCTCATGCTTAGATTGTTGAGAAACTCTTGAGCATCCTTAGTGAAGGATATTTAGGCTTTTGTTCCGTTCAATCAAAAGCTCGGAGAGCAAGTCTCCTCTCGAAAGAGGCTTTTATCCTTTGATTCCTCTTGTTTCTCTAATATCAAAACCCTAAAAATATTTCCCTCTTTTTAATTTTTCCACTTTAAATTGAATTGCTTGATAGATCCAAGCGGATCGCATCAATTGGTATCCGAGCACATAAGATCCAATGGCGCAAGGCACGAGAGTCACCATTGAGGAGAAGCTTCAAGCCCTACATGAAGAAATCACCAAGGAGATTGGAAACTCGATGGAGACGATGAGCGATCGACTTGAGAAGAGGATGGAGGCAAACAACCGAGCCCAAGAAGAGAAACATGCAAAAAGTGAAGCAAATCAAACTAAAATCATGGAGATTTTGCAAACCCTAGTTAAGGGAAAGGGGAAGAAATCATGGACGGAGGAGGAAGATGACTCGGATTCCGAAGTTCAGGAGTTAAGGGCACGCGATGCAAGGGTGGCGGCGCAGTTTACCACAGCCGGGTCATCGAAAGTCGTCGTATCAACGAAACCGGGCGATGACGACGAAAGGGGAAGCGGCGACAGCGCGCGCGGGGGGCGACGGGGCCTGGGAACCATCCCGGAGGGTCGCCTAGACCCGGCGAACCCCCCAGGGGTCGGCCAGGCCTGGCGAACCTCCCAGGGGGGTCGCGAGGCCGGCACGGGGGCGGGGCGGCCCTGCCGCACGAGCAGCGGCCCCGCGCGGCCCCCGATTAGGCGTTGGGGGGCCGCGCCCAGGCGGGCAGGGGCGGGCGGGACCCCAGGGCCCCCGCTTGGCCTCTGGGGGTCCCGGCGACGGCGGAAGGAGCCCTAGGGGCTGTTGACGGGTGGCGGCCAGCAGGAGGAGGTTTTCGGGAGAGCGCTGGGATATTTCCGAGGCAAGGTCGAGGACCGGGGGGTCAATTCGGGGGTCGAGAAGGGCAGCGACCCGCTGCTGCAGCTTTTGGGGGACCCCATGGGCTGGGACCGGACGGTAGACCTTTGTGGCCGGAGGACGAATATGCAGAGGAGAACTACGATCCCCTTCGGAACCACGGAGATAGGCGTTGGGACCAGGAGAGACGATGAGAAGCAGAGTTCCACACCGATAGGCGGCTGAAGAGGCTGAAGATGCCCGTGTTTGAAGGGAGCGACCCCGATGGGTGGATCTACAAAGCGTAGAGGTACTTCCAGACGATGGGATTTACCGAGGAGGAGGTCCTGAAGGCGGTGGGCATCTATTTTAAGGGAGAGGCCTTAGCGTGGTACCGGTGGAAGGTCGCACGCAGCCCTTTTTTCTCGTGGGAGGATCTGACAGCCTACTTGATGGACCGATTCCAGGAGACACCAGGGGGAGATTTTTACGAGCAGCTCAGGGTACTCAGGCAGGAGGGGACGGTGCGGGACTTTGTCAGGAGATTCGAGCTACTGTCAGGCCGAGTGCCTGGGGTCACGGAGGAGGCACTCATGGGGAACTTCATGGGGGGGCTCAAGCCCTCCATTCGAGCCGAGCTGAGGATGCAGAGCCCGGGGGACTTGAAGGACCTGATTCGCCTCGCGCAGAAGGCGGAGGGGAAACATACAGAGGAGAGGAGGATACGTGGGACTTGGGGGACCCAAAATTCCAGACCCACGCCGGCAGCGGCAGCACTGCGGGCACCTGCCGGTGCACCAGAGGCTAGGGGAGAGACTCGTCCCGCTACTCTTGGACGACGAATGACGGAGGCGGAGGTGAGGGAGAGGCGTGCCAAGGGGTTGTGTTTTCGTTGCGATGAGAAGTTCACCCCTGGCCACAGATGTGCGAGCCGCCTGCTGCAGATTACCATGGTGCCGGATGAGGAGGAGTGTAGGGATGACGAGGAGTCATTCAGGGTGGAGCCACTCGAGGAGGAGAAGTCTCACCTAGACTTCGCGGAGGTCTCCCTGAACTCCGTGGTGGGGTTCACACCGAACCACACCATGAAGTTGTCAGGGCAGTTGGGCGATATGGCGGTGACTGTGTTGATAGACAGTGGGGCCACCAACAATTTCATCTCTAGCCGAGTGGTGGAGCGGCATGGGTTGCAGTTGAGCACCATGGAGAAGTTCACTGTGCTGTTGGAAACTGGGAAGATGGAGGAGAGCAAGTGGCTCTGCAAGGGGTTGTGTCTGACCTTGCAGTGGGTGCAGATTATGGAGGATTTCTTACCCCTGGAGCTGGGGAATGTCGATATCATTCTGGGCGTGCAGTGGCTGAAGAAGTTAGGGGACGTGCGGGTGAACTGGAAACGTCTCAGGATGGAGTTTGAAGAGGGTGATCGCACGGTGGTACTCACAGGGGACCCCACTCTATGCTTTTCGTTGGTGGCCTTCAAGGCCATTACTCGGGCGTTACAGATGGAGGGAGAGGGGTACTTGGTGGAGTGCCGGGCAGTTGGAGTTGAGCAGGAGCAGCCGACGGGGGTTTTCGAGGTGGTTGAGCAGGTGCTGGAGCGCTTTCAGAAGGTCTTTCAGGACCCGCAGGGACTACCACCGGAGAGGGGACATGAGCATGCGATAGTTTTGAGGGAGGGGGCAGCGCCAGTGAACGTGCGGCCGTACCGATATCCTCATGTGCAGAAGGACGCGATTGAGAGTATGGTCGAGGAGATGCTGCAGGCAGGAGTGATCTAGCCTAGTGTGAGTCCTTTCTCTTCACCAGTACTGTTGGTGAAGAAAAAAGACGAGAGCTGGAGGTTCTGCGTCGACTACAGGGCGCTGAACAAGGAGACTGTGGCTGACAGATTCCTAATTCCTGTGATCGACGAGCGCTAGACAAGATGCATGGCGCAGTTGTGTTCTCGAAGATCGACTTGAAGGCGGGTTATCACCAGATCCTGATGAGACCCGAGGACGTACCGAAAACGGCGTTTCGCACACATGAGGGGCACTACGAGTTTCTCGTCATGTCTTTCGGCTTGACGAATGCTCCCTCCACCTTCCAGGCCTTGATGAACGAGGTATTTCGGTCGTACTTGAGGAAGTTCGTCTTGGTTTTCTTCGATGACATCTTGGTTTACAGCAGGACTATGGAGGATCACATGGGACATTTGGAGACAGTCTTCCAGGAGCTGGGGGCGCAACAGTTGTATGCGAACAGGAAGAAGTGTAGCTTCGGCCAGCTGCAGATAGAGTACCTTAGGCACGTGGTGTCAGCGGAGGGAGTAGCGACGGACATGGCGAAGATAGAGGCCATGTTGGATTGGCCAGTGCCTACTTCTTTGAGGGCGTTGCGGGGTTTTCTTAGGCTGACGGGCTACTACCGGAAGTTCGTAAGGGGGTACAGCACGATTGCACGGCCACTTACTGACCTTTTGAAGAAGGATGGGTTTGCTTGGGGGGAGGAAGCAACCAAGGCCTTTGAGGCCTTGAAGGTGGCCATGACTACGGCCCCGGTGCTGGCGCTGCCTGATTTCAGCATGGCGTTTGTGGTGGAGACGGACGCATCAGGCGTAGGTTTGGGGGCGGTGTTGATGCAGTTGGGGCGGCCCGTAGCCTACTACAGCCACGTGCTTTCTGCTAGAGCCCAGCTGAAGTCGGTGTAAGAGAGAGTTGATGGCGGTCGTGTTGGCGGTGCAGAAGTGACGACCGTACCTACTTGGGAGAGAGTTCGTGGTCAGGACAGACCAGAGGAGCCTCAAGTACCTACTTGAGCAGAGGTTGGTGACGGAGGAGCACCAGCGTTGGCTTTCGAAGCTGGTAGGGTATCGGTTCGTCATTGAGTACAGACCCGGGTTAGAGAATAAGGCGGCTGACGCCTTGTCTCAACGAGAGGAGGGGGTGCACCTGAGGGTGCTCTCGTTACCGATGTGGCTAGACGGGGAGCCCATGTTACATGAAGCAGAGAACGACCCAGAACTGAGACAGGTCAGGGAGCGGTTACAGGGCGGCGGGGAGGCGTCGAAGGGGTACTCTATGGAGGGCCACAGGCTGTTGTATCAAGGGCGGTTGGTCTTACCGCGGAGGTCGACCTTCATACCAGTGCTGTTTCAGGAGTTCCACAGTTCCGGGGTCTGGGGACACTCCGGGGTGCATCAGACTTACATGCGGATGGCCCGAGAGGTTTACTGGCAGGGGATGAATAAGGCGATCGCCCTTTTGGTGGCGGCTTGTGATGTCTGCCAGCGTCACAAGTACATGGCCATGGCGCCTGCATGGTTGTTGCAACCGTTGGCTCTGCCTGAGCGAGTGTGGGAGGAGGTGACCATGGACTTCATCGAGGGATTACCCAGGTCGGAGGGGTACTCGGTGATTTTCGTAGTGGTGGACAGACTGAGTAAGTACGCACATTTCATACCGCTGAAACACCCGTACACGGCAGTTTCGGTGGCCACAACGTTTACTCGGGAGGTGATACGGTTGCATGGGATCCCTGGGTCTATAGTGTCTGACCGTGACCAGGTGTTCTTGAGCGGGTTTTGGCGGGAGTTGTTCCGGGTGCAGGGAACGGTGTTAAAGAGGAGTACTGCCTATCACCCCCAGACAGACGGGCAGACGGAGGTGGTTAATCGCAGTATAGAGACGTATCTGCGATGTTTTGCATCGGAGACACCGCGACAGTGGTACCGCTGGTTGGCCTGGGCGGAGTATTGGTACAATACTTCGTACCATTCAGCAACAGGGACGACCCCCTTCCGGGTGTTATATGGAAGAGACCCACCAGAGCTGATTCGATTCGGGAGTAGACAGACACCAGTCTCGCTGGTGGAGGGTTACATGGAGGAGAGGGATGAGATGCTGGATGAGCTGAAGAAGCACTTGCTACGGGCTCAGCAGGTGATGAAGGCGAAGGCAGATGGACATCGACGGGATGTGAGCTTTCAGGAGAGAGATATGGTATATCTCAAGCTACGGCCATACATGCAGAGATTAGTGGCGAGGAGGAGGAATGAGAAGCTAACGGCCAGATTCTTTGGGCCCTTTGAAGTTTAGGCCAAGATTGGCCAAGTGGCCTACAGACTGCAGTTACCTACGACGGCGATGATCCATCCAGTTTTTCATGTTTCGCAGCTTCGCCGTGCCATTGGAGAGCAGACGGTGTCATCCACTCTTCCACCGACACTGACAGAGGACATGGATGTGATGATGGAGCCGCTGGACGTCAGGGCGGTGCGCCAGGGTCCGGGGCGTCGGTAGGAGGTACTGATACATTGGGCGGGATTGCCGGACTGCGATGCCACGTGGGAGACGTTCGACGTTGTTCAGGAGCAGTTTCCGAACTTCCACCTTGAGGACAAGGTGGCTCTTCTACGGGGGTATTGATGCGGACCATGCCGCATCACGTGCGGCGGACGTGGATGGACCACCCACGATCACTTACGTGCGCAGGAGGAGACGAGGAGGCGTCAATTAGTTATTATTAGCTTTAGGGGTATTTTGGTCACTCTAGGCCAAATTAGTAAATCCCCTCTTTCTCTTTATTAGGGCTAGTCCTCATTGTATTTGCTCATGCTTAGATTGTTGAGAAACTCTTGAGCATCCTTAGTGAAGGATATTTAGGCTTTTGTTCCGTTCAATCAAAAGCTCGGAGAGCAAGTCTCCTCTTGAAAGAGGCTTTTATCTTTTGATTCCTCTTGTTTCTCTAATCTCAAAACCCTAAAAATATTTCCCTCTTTTTAATTTTTCCACTTTAAATTGATTTGCTTGATAGATCCAAGCGGATCGTATCACATACATTTGATCTTGGATACATAAAATCCCAAGAACTTGTTCTGGATGCAGGCCGAACTCAACTAATATATTTGTACCATTTGCAAAATTGTATTATCAGATCCACCATGCATAACTCAAGTGTCCTCTTTTATGATGTCAAATGCATGTACGTCATTGTGCTGTTGCTTAACACTTTCCTTTGGGTTGTTGTAGCTCTATGTGCTGCTATGCCAGCTGAAAAGATGCTGCCTTTTGCCTCGGCGGTGGTAGGCACCCGGTCTTTTGCCCAATATAACCTACAATGTCCTTTTAGGTTTAAATTAAAATTTCCGATTTAATTTCTGAAATTGCTCCCCTGTAAAACGGAAAGCTGGTTTAGCTTCTCCTCTAAGCATTAGGGTTCTTGTGGCTGCAGGCTGCCGCCAATTGCAGGGCTCTGGGTGCTCGGAGTGGTCTGCCTTGGCGAACAGATCCATGCCTTGCTCCGTTTTGGCACTAATTGATTCACCGGCATGCGATTGTGTTGAAGGTGCGTGCTAATTTGGTTGCTGCAAATTGATGATGTAGCGCATGACAGAACAATGTACGTCCTCTTGCATATATGTACTGTCTTGGCACCAATTCACTGTTCTGTAAACACACATGGCCAAAATGATCCGCATACTCGTGGGTTTGTCAATCCTAGGTATTATACAGTGCGTGATTTCTAAGCTCTATTATTTCTTTTGAATATCAGTTTGAATTATTAATTGTGCATGTTGATTCCGATAAAGGTTAAAAGATTAATGAGACTAAAAATATGTTATTGAAGAGGGGGCGGGGATTACTTAAAAAAGAAGGGGAAAAATGTGTGGTATTGGTTTTATTTATCCCATTTATATACTAAAAGTTCAATATAGGAAGAAAATATGTTATACAAGTGTTGATGCCTAGAATCTTGCGGAGTTGGGATCCAATTGCTGGGCGAGTATTCATGCGACAGAGAGTACGAGCATGGTTTCGTTGGGCCCAACCCCTTCTTTGGCACCTGAAAGAGAGATGGACATCGAATGATCCCGGGGAGGGGGGGGAGGGGGGGGGGGGGGGGGGACTACACTTCGATGCCTAGATTAGGCGATGATCGAGAAAGGTGTTGGGCTAAAGAAAGCCCGCATGTGTATAGAGTCGTATGAATTGAGGCTTTAAGGGTTGCCGTGTGAAAGTAGGCCTATAAGAATTGGGGCGTAAGTTAGGCCATACTTGATGAGAAAGATAATCCACCACTTATATAGTGATTGGGGGAGGTTACGCTACATCAGGCAATTATGAGGATCGCTGATCCCCAGGGGTAATGGACTCCCGTGGATTTTGTTAGGTGGGTGAAGATCAGCAGGTATCCTGGCGTAACTGACTCCCGCAAATAAGGCGAGTAAACTGATAAGGCATGGAGTGATGGCCATGGTCGCAGACGGCCATTATAGACGCGTTGTGTGAATATCTGTTGTCAACGGTCTGAAGAGAAGGCGGCTTGCTCAACTAAGATCGAGCGAGCTGATCCTGCCAGGCGGGCATGCACTTGGGCCACACGGTTGAAGAGGCCGACCTCGGGAGTCGAGGTCGCCCTTGTATGAGTTTGCTGCCAAGGAGCCGACTCGGGCAACGAGGTCGTCCTTGTAGAGATCTGTTAAAAAGGGGGCCGGCCTCGTTGAGGTCGTCCTTGCAGAGCTGCGTCGGGCCAAGTTAGGCTAACATCTCGAGTCAAGGTTAAAAGGTCTTCTGAGGGCGAGGGTAACTGGCAGTGGGTCCCATCTGTCGAGCTCGGCTAGCCCAGTCCAAAACGTCCTCTATAACTAGATCTCTGACAATACTGAATCCCAAAAAAAATGTTAATTTATCTCTACGTAAGATGGGTCTCGGTATTTTCCTTGAAATTGAAATTGAAATGGAAAGATGTGTCAAGATGGATTTAATGGAGATCGTAAAGATAAGGATATATTTAAAGCCAGCGTTAAAGTACGTTCTGGTCGGCTGAGGTGGCGAAAGTTTGACTATTTTGTTAATTATTATTTTTTGAAGGTTACATCGCCAATTATTTTTAATTATTTGTTTTTTTCTCAAAAATTGTCCTGGTTATAATTATAAAATAATAATAATAATAATAATAATAAAATTATAAAAAAAAACCTTTGGGGAACACGTGGTACATGTGTATGCACATGTAGAATCTGCTTCCTGACAAAAAAAAATGCTTGGAAGTATGCAGCTAAAGTGAAGGAAGTGCAGATGGGGAACCTTGCTCCAATCAATAGGGAACCTCTTTCTACCTTTCAACTTCACCTGCCCTTCTTCTCACCCCAGAAGTGAGATAAGATGGAATCTCAGATGAAAAACATGCTTTGCAGGTCTCGTATCAATCAAGAATCCCATTCCTGCTCAAAGGAAAACTTGTTTCATTCAAACCCACCACTGATAAAAGCTAGCAAGGATCACATGATGATAAATAGGTTCCATATACTCTCTCTCTCAAGATAAATAGTTTTTATTATCATTGCATAAACAACCACAATTTTTTTTCCCCTATCAGAAAGTAGCTTGGCCTTTTCTTATTCAAACCAAACACCTGAAAGCAGTTTCTTTCCATCCCAAACTGAACTTTCTACCATCCACATATGAGATGATCTCACTGTCTCTTCTCTCCTACCTTATTGACTCCCTGAACACCACATGAAGACCATTTCATAGTTTAAGAAACCAACCTTGTTCTCCTGGCCAACCATCAACCAAGGGTTGTCAATGTGAGACACAACAAACCCTACACAGCTGC